>CANNZV010003059.1:0-74788 GCA_947561585.1 Caprella mutica
GTATAGATTGTGAATGGCGATAATAGCATCGTTTGTTCTAAGATGGAACTTGCAGCTTTCTATTTGCTGTACATGATCCTCGTATGATACACAAAATTGTCTATAGAAGAAATTCTTCTCAATTGATTTCTTCACATCACGAAAAACGGAATTTATGCTTGGTGTAAATGTAAATTCCAATAGATGTGGTTCGGCATTATATCTGTCCAACGCAGCATTCACATGATGGAAGCCTGCTAGCTATTCGTAAATTTTTTCACATAGTTCAGCTATCTCGTCGATGTTGATTGTTCTATCTTTCTTGCGACGATTGATTTCCTTTATAACAATGTTTGCGTAATTTAGGTATTTCAGAGTTCCTGTACCAGCATTACAAAAGGCTTCCTTATTCAATCTTCTAGTTGGTTCATGATGTTTCCAACAGTTGCATAAGACATATGGTTAGCGTCCATATTGAATTTAATAATCAAAGTAAGTTATTAATGGTTTTTCAAACAATATAACTCCTTCTTTATTATTAAAATAACAAGCCGTGCAGGTTTGTCAATAATTTTTAAAATTTGGTGGGTTTGGGATCAGTGGTCGAGCGATGTTCTTTGTTCTTAATATCTGCGCAGCCATCTTAGTCTCACATATGTGTACCGTGTACCTGTAATGAACACAATACAATTATATACTAAAAATAAAACATCACAAAGAAATGATAGTAGCTAGGAACATTGAACAATAGTCATCTAAAAATGATTTTTTTAGGACGTGACTTATGTTTTTTCTTAGTGCAAGTTCCCAATTGATAAAACTCGTTCTGAACAATAACTACTACCTATCAAAAACGTTGGGCGCTTATTGTACTTATATGGTACACCACAAACTAAGCTGTGTTCAAGAAAAGGTTACTCTCTTCATGTTCTTAGTTAGATAGGAAAGCTTAGACATATAAAGTTAAATAGTAAATCAAATAATGCCAAATACAGCAAAACCTCGTAGTAGATCAGCCTCCTAGTAGACAAACCTCCTATTAGATTAGACAAAGAAATTTTTGAAACAGTACTGGAAAAAACCTCGTACTAGACAAAACACAATTTTTATCACCTGACAGTTATTCTAGTGTAAATATTACAAGGAGTAATAACTACAATACTGTTTTAAATATAAAATCTCTAATTTGAATAATGTTGTTTTTAGGATAAAACATAGGGCAGAATCGGTTCAAAATTTGATGGTCGAGCCTGTGCTAAAAAAAATTGATGTAAAAAGTTATAGAAAACTAGATACTGTGAAGACTATTTCAATTTCATAGAAAGATAAATTAATTTTAAAAAATATATATTATATTCATTTTAATTTAAGTAAAAAATTCATACTGTTTCCAAATTTGTTTCCCTTCAAAATAGTATGTTGGTCACCATTAATTTGGCATTAAAGTTATCATAAACAAATAGAGCTATCGAAATATTAAAGTCACTGATTTACTTGTAGAGAAAACGATGTTGGTCCAGTAGGAAACTAATAAAGTGAGTTTCTTACTAGACCAAACAAACTTAGAACGTAACTTTGGTCTACTACGAGGCTTTTCTGTAGTCTATTCTTCGAATTTATAAATAACTTAACGTGCAAAAATATCAAAAATCTGCCTGACTGATTTCAATATATTAGTATTATTGCCAATCTTATATAGATCCAAATATCTGAATTCTTGAATTTTTTCAATTGAAATATCAAAGTTTATGGGAAAAAAGATAAAAATAGAACTAAAACCACTAGGAAAACTGGAATTGATTTCTGCCTCTTAACGATATTATTATCTTATACTGTTAGAATAAAGTTTATTGAGTTAGGTATATTTCAAGGATATGAACCATAAATTATAAACTAAATGATAACTTTTATTCAAGTAAAGATATTACAATAACTCACCTTAATCAATAAAGAAGAATGTCCAAAATACAATTCACCGTCAAGGTAGTTTTCAAATCGTGAACACGTGAATAATAATCTGAAAGAAAAAAAAATACTGTTAGAAAAATGTAACTAAAAAATAATTTACATGAAATTAAATAATGAAAGGATTTTACCTTTAATGCGTAGCAAAAAAAACAAAGAATAGTCATAATTAATACTATTTATTGATGTAGTCAATTATCAGATATTAATGTATTCAACTTTAATATATTATATATAATATATTTATACAGGGTGTCCCAAAAAAAAACCGATACCCTAATTTCAAAGGCTGTAATTCAAAAACTATTAAACTTACAAAAAATTGGAAAAGCACATTTTGTTTCTCAATATTTTTTCTTTTTCTGTACAAAATATCAGATGAACTGTTTTCTTGTAGCTGTGTTTTTAGTGACCGATACCAATGTTGAAGGCAACCTGTAACTTCAACACTGTTTGCATATTTCCCCGTTAATTTTTATCCATTTCAAGCTAAGTAATAGTTACATTTCGAGAAATAAATGAATAACTAAAAATGATATAGTTATATTCTAAAAGCTTTCTAAAAAGATAAGGCTATAATGAAAAAACAGTATTACATATTGTGGGTTAATTAAACTCTTTATATTCTGAAAACGTGTCTGTTAAAAATGTATTACATTAATCGTTGGCAAATCTCTTAGCAAAAAGATTGTAAAGTTGCGTCTTGCATTATTGTACATTCCCTATAAGGAATACAAGCATGGCGTATACAATACGAGTTGATTAGCCAATGTAAGAATCTCCTAATTATGGATAATAAATGTCAAGCAAAGAAGTACTTAAATAAAGTGTTTATGTAAAGAGAGCTGTGAGATTTTCACAGAGAGTTTAGAATGGGTATAAAAACTGATGTTATACCTAGGGTGTGGTACCAGAGTCAACCTTGAATGGTTAGATTTCTCTGTACTTCCACACTATATATATTTGAGATTTTTCTATCTAGAGTCAGTGGAGAATTAGAACCCCTACACTCACCTAGCTAAGGAGGATCTCAAATTCTGTGCCCCTAGGCACAGAATAGTTCAGTATTCTAATAGTACGTTGTAGATTTTACTATGTGTAAAACATTTCATCTGTATCACTGTACCAACTACTATTAAAAGATAACAGAATTGTTGTTCTCCTATCACTTGAATCCTTCAGTTTTCTTATGTCCATATACGTCCATATTCTAAATTGTCACGTTAAGAATTCCGTGAATCAAGCCTCTTAATCGTAATAGAGATTAATAATAAATAAACGAAGACAAGAAATATTTAAAGAAGTTAACAGTTTAGTCGTTAACACATGTCAGCTTAAATATTAACGTTAACAGCATAAAGATTAACATTGGCATCTTCTTGAGTGGATGCGTGATAAAGAGATATATGGATTACAAATGGAATAAGATAGACAGAAGTGATACAGTGAAAAACGAACTAAGTTAGTGAATTGTGGTGAAACTGCAAGAGTGTAATCGCAAGAGAACTCGTGAGGGTTTGTTACACTGGGCAGTAAAAACGGATTGTAACTACAAGAAAACCCGTGAGGGTTGGTTACCATTAAATCTGTACCACAAGCACTAACGACGACGACGAATCAAAAGGAAAGTTGATCACTGAGGAAACAGGAGTAGAGGAGAAGGGTCACTGAAGAACTGAATAAAAGAAGAGTGAATTTGCCGGTGGTTCCTAACTAAACACAGAATGAGTCAATCAGACAGTGACCCGGAAATACTGTACGATCAACCAGATAGTGACATCGAAATCCTCTATTTCGCAATAGGCAAAAGGAGGATTACTACCAGTCACTACCCAGATAAGGTAAAGAAAATTAAAATTGAAAATCATCAATCGAACGTTCGCCATCCACTATTCACATGGTTGAACAAAACGGCAAGAGTGGAATTGCTGAGAATATCAAAACCCTTAATAAAAGAGCTACAGGAAAACAGTGGCTGGATAAAAATGAGCGACTGTGAACAATTTATTGAAGCTGACGAACAACGACAGAAGAAACTTAATAAGTCTCCTGACTCCGAGAAAAGTGAAGTTTATAAATATGAAAACATCGATAATTGTGAAAAACGCATTATGGCTGACGACAAACGACGGAGGAGGATCTGTGATACCTTCTCCTGACTGCGAGGAGGGTGACAGTAAGAAGAACCTTGCTAAAAGAATCCGTAAAGGACGTATAGAGGCGCTACAAGCACTACGGCTTACGTTAGAAGAAAGGGGGAAACAGAGAGAAGCCTGCAAGGACATTTGCGATACAGTACAGGAGCATAATGAAGTAGCTCGACCAACCAGTGCATTCAGTTCACCAGACGAGCCAGAAGGTGATCAGCTGGGGTCAACGACCGCCGCATGCAGTAATGATGAAAATGCACTGGACAAACCTGAAGAACATCTAGACAAAAAACATCTCAATGGGACCTGAACCAGGTATACGGTATCGGGAATATTCCTCAATAAATGTTTTATTAACTTAGATGTTTGTTACGTATATATTATTATATATATGAGTATCAATAGTGTTTAATATGAATGATAATAATTCATCATGGATGAAATATAATATTAATACCGGTTATTGTGGTGTAAACCGAGGTAAAATAAGTTGATTTTCGCAAACTTAGAAAGAAGTTTTGCAGTAGATTATAACAGGTTTTTGAATGAAGGTCGAAGTAACTTTGTGGTAGAAAGTGAAAGTTTAGCCTATGTGGTTTTATTTTACTGATATATGCTATATGTTGGATATTGTTGGATGTAATTCACTAAGGATAATGAATGATAAGGCATTGTAATGTACTTATATATTGTATTTTGAATTATTGTTAACTTTTTTAAGGTTGAAAAACATAAGACGTTGAAACGAAAGAATATTGATAAAAGATAATATGAGTTAATGTGTTCTAAATGTCTAATGCTTTTATTCAATATAAATGTAATTTTATACAGGAAATGTTGAATATTTCTGTAAGTGTTTGGTCATCTATAAAATAATTATATTTTGATTTCATGCTTGACTTTGTAACTATTTTAGATTATAAATATTGGGTATTGATATTGAAGCTTGGTATGATACATGTATACTGTATTCTGTTCGGTTATTGAAAACATGATAACATGTTTTGAAAAAATAGGGGGGGGCAGTGTTGAAGGCAACCTGTAACTTCAACACTGTTTGCATATTTCCCCGTTAATTTTATCCATTTCAAGCTAAGTAATAGTTACATTTCGAGAAATAAATGAATAACTAAAAATGATATAGTTATATTCTAAAAGCTTTCTAAAAAGATAAGGCTATAATGAAAAAACAGTATTACATATTGTGGGTTAATTAAACTCTTTATATTCTGAAAACGTGTCTGTTAAAAATGTATTACATTAATCGTTGGCAAATCTCTTAGCAAAAAGATTGTAAAGTTGCGTCTTGCATTATTGTACATTCCCTATAAGGAATACAAGCATGGCGTATACAATACGAGTTGATTAGCCAATGTAAGAATCTCCTAATTATAACAACCAAAAACCAGCTTGCGCACTTTCAGTGAAATACTTATTTCACAGTTCGTATTGTTAAAGAAGCACTTACAGAAAATTTGCAAATCACTGCAATAAAAAGTGTATTATATGTTACTAAATCTACATTTAACAGATTTGTAACCTTAGATTTGAAGTGACATCCTTACAAGATGCACGAGCGATAAAAATACCTTGATACCGATCTTACTCGGCGGCTGAATTTTGCTCATTGGTTTTAGCAAAGAAATGTCCGGTTTGTGGACGATAAAGTGGTTGGTGATGAGACCACTTTTCATTTGAATGGTAAAATAAATGGTCATAACGTTCGTACATTTGCACCGAATAACCAACCTCCTGCTTTCAACTTTGACGTAAGAATTTCGTGAGAGTCTGTGTGTGGATTGGACTAGGTAGCAATGGCCGACTTGGCCGTATCGTCTGTCCTTATTTTTACAAAAATAATTTAAATGGAGATAGATACCTTGATCTAATAAATGATAGAATCGTTCCAAGAATTCGAGAAATACATGGAAACAGAATCAATCGAATCTGGTTGGTTCAGGACGGGTTAAGAACTGTTGCTGTAAGGAAAAACTAAATGAGCTATTTGGCAATAGGCATTATCGCCCTGGACCATCGTATCGAATGGCCCACAAGATCGCCTGAAACGATAAATAGGAGGAAAAGTTTTTTTTTTCAGTTGCATAAACGCCTTTTAATGTTATAATAACATTTTAACAAAATTAACAAACTGTTGAAAGTTATTAAAAACATGGTTTTTATATCCTAAAATTCGAAGTTAAACCAAGTGCGCAAACAGGTTTTTGATATCGGTCCCTAAAAATACTGTGTGGATAAAACGGTTACATATTTTCATCTAAAATTTTGTACAGATATGGAATAAATGTTGATAAACAAAATGTTTTATTCAATTTTTTTGTAAGTTTAATAGTTTTTGAATTACAGCCATGGAAATTTGGGTATCGTTTTTTTTGGTCACCCTGAATATTGAATTGTAATATATTAATGCATTCAGTTAGCATTTATTTAAGTAGTCAATTACCTTTTTTTTATGTATTCAATTACCTTTTATTTAAGTATTCAATTAGCATTTATTTATGTATTCAATTACCTTTTATTTAAGTATTCAATTAGCATTTATTTATGGATTCAATTACCATTTACTTAAGTATTATATCATCAAATTGCTTATTTGCAAGAAGCCTCTCATAAATCCAAAAAAGCTATTTTTCAGGAGAGGCATTTCAGTAAATGTAATTTTCATACATTTAATTGTACATTGCTGGACATGTAGCCTTTCTAGCAGTCAATTGTAAAGCTACAATTATGAAATTCTAGCAAACTAATCAGTATCTTAAGATTTATCTGAATTTCTTTTTGGATAACTCTAAAAATAGATGTTTTTGTGTTTATGACGTTTTTCTTGCAAATGAGCGATATTGTTGATTTGCAAGAACAAGTAATGAACAAAAATAATTATTTTCGAGTTATTCATATGTACATAATAATCTTAAAATACTGATTTATTTGGTACTAGTTTCATAATTGTAGCTCAAATTGACTGCTAGAATGGCTAAATGTCCTAACGATATATCATTAAATGGAGTCTAGGACATTTGCCCACAAACATTTAGTCCACGTACATTACTTCCACGAATATTTAATTTTTTTAGTGACATTTTTCGCTCTTACATTAATAGGCAGGTGTAAATAAACAATAGTAGAAGAGTTACTTAAGCAGAAACATTTCATATGAACACATTTTTTTATCAATCGATTACAGTTATAATAGCAAGAATAAGTGTGTGGACACGAAAGAGAGAAAATAATTACAATAGAAGTAAATAATAACTTTTTTATATGTTTATAATATGAGTCAGAAAATACGGAAGAGTCAGATAACACGGACGTCTTAACGCTTTAACAATTAAACGTAACACTAAAAAGTACCAAGCTAATTCTTTGATATCACATTTAATTATCAATCACTTGCTTAGTAGCATTTAATATAGATGTATATTGTATGTAGTACATGTATTCTCTGTTAAAAAACTGATATCTAAATCATTATTGTTTCTAATAACCTATTCTGGTCTATACTATTGATGATTATTGTAGTTACTGTGAAATAAACACCACAAAAATGTATCTGTTTTCTATGTTTAAGTAAGAAATGTGATGTTTTGTTTAAGAACATTTGAAATAACATCAAGATATACCTATCAATTATCACAGAGTTCATGAGACCTGGTTGTAATAAATGCAGGACCCTGCCTGTAAATCATTAAAAAAAATTATTCAGTTTTATTATTCTATTGTTGCCGGCCAGCAGGAGCAGAAGATTGCATAAGAATTAAGGCAAAGACCATAAATTTTTAATTACCATCAACAAAGGGTGTTTTCTACGTTTATATTTAAAATATATATATGTAATATAAAAATAAAAACACATTATAAATATATTACGAATAATAATTGTCTGTGGACGCATTAAATGTAAGTATCATCGAATACCATATATTCAAATAATTAAACATCTCAAGATTTCTATATCTCAGAATTAATCTCTATAGTAGTATATAATTATAGGTATTTAACCAGTATTTTGAATATTTTTTTAATAATTGAAATATATTTCAAATGAAAATAATAAACTATTTATCTAATTGTAAAAAGTAATTAAGAAAGATAATTATATAAGAACTGAGTAAAACATGGATAAATTACGTACTAGAGATCAAGAATACTTTTAGTCTCTTCAGACCGATCAGAAATGGATACCTATAGTATTTGATTTACATGAAAAACATACATATCATAAATGAATATAATAATTAATTAACTATATTAATAATATGATAGAGTATTTGTTAAACCAGAAATATAAACTGATTAATTAGGCCCAGTTTTGAATCCTCTATCATAAAGAATCTGAAACTAATGAATAATTTGGATAATTATGTGTGATTACCATATTTTATAAATATGGTATTTTACATGTTTCTATGAATGTGGTAAATTACACATGATAAACACATGTTATAAGCATGGTAATTGTGGGTATGATGTGGTCAATTTAACATGTAAACAATTAATATTTAAAATGGCTTTTGTGATATAGTTTCAAAATGGAATAACCAAATGTTTGTTAAGTGTTTTTATTTTTTTTTAAATGGTTAGATGTGGATTACACAAATTATTACTGTATTGTCACATTATAACCATTAAGCCACATGGTAACTATGTGTGTATATGTACCGCGCAATTTGCCGATTTTACTCAGTCCCGAGAACGCGCTGTGCATTTTATGATCCTAAAAACACAAAGTGCATTCTCAAATATAGTAACATGTAATTTTAAAATTTTCTTAATTTTTTATTTCATTTAATGAAAGACGATATTTTTACATTGAAAACAAAGGGAAAACAAATGAGGAACAAACTTTTGGTAGAATGTCTGATATCTCAATATTTTTAAAATACCAGAGTAATATTAGAAATATGTTAATAAAATATATATCACCTACATTTGTAATAAACAGTAAATATAAGCTCTCCTATAACATTATCTATATCTTTATCTGGTTTCAGACAACAACATTCAATCTATTTATTCTTAGAGGAGAACCTCAAATTATAAAATGTTCCAGAATTCATTTATTACGCAGTTGTGGAAATAGAACAAAGAGAAGGGAATTACAAACCGAATGGAGTAAATAGAGCAAAAAAAGACGAAGAAAAGAAGAATGGAGATGAGGAAGATAAGCTGTTGGAGTTCGAAAAATAAAGAGAAATCCGGCCACAAAGTAAATGAATCTCATGTACGAAAATAGCTCTGAAATTATCGCCAGCTAATTTTCAGAAGATTATGTATGAGGTTTAGAATAGAAAAACAAAGAAGATTGTGGTGGGCTGTGGTAAACTGGTCAGAAATAGCAGTTTAGACCTAAATTGAAATCTACATCTTTTTTCGTCAAGAACCTGATACTATGCGTAATGAAAATTATTTGAAATCAAATAAGAATTTGGTGTTGTATAATTGAGTTTTGAAATTCATATGTATCATTGTGATATAAATTCAAATGAGAACTTGACTTCAAATGAAAACTATATCTGACTATAGAAATTCGATTTATTCCCTTTGCATTTTGACAAAACATATATTATATCTGATATTGAAAAATAAAAAGATTAAAAAATCATATTTTGAAATACTAATATATAAGTTTTTTCGAATTTTGAGAAACAAATATGTTCTATATATTAGCTTATGCTTCAAATTGCAGAGAACACCAAAAAAACGTTCATTTATCACAAATAAATAAAAGTTTAACTATATAAGATCCAATTGTGTCTCAGTTTTCAATCATGATATATACTTTAAGAAAATAGTCCTTACTGAACTTGCAGTAGAATTTGAACATGAATAATATAAAATGTCAATAAGGAATTATTTGACTTCCATAACAAACATAGAATATATAGAATATTAGCACTAAATCCTTTTTTTCGTTATTCAGTCATTTTAATTGTTATGAAATTAAAAAAAAATTACAACCTCACCATACAAGCAAATATATTACACTACAATAATATATACTACTCTTGCCAATTTCTATTTTAAAAGTGCGTTGTGGCGCCATCTGGTTTCAAAAGCGGGAAATAGAATTGAAATTATGTAAGGACAATCGAGGTATGTCGTGTGCGTGACGTCATAAAAGCAAAACTTTAAGGGGGCCCTTTGACGTACATGGTTTTTGAAAACCATTTTATTAATGCAAATTTTTGGTATTTTTGGTAAATTATTTATTTTACAATTTTGAAGCTACGGCATTGGAGTTTTTTGCATTCGATTCTCCAATAAATTCTCTACAAAATTATAACAGCGATTTTTAATTTTCTAATTATTTTTCGACTATTAAATTACCTATCAATTGTAATTGTAATTACCTATCAATATTGGTATTCCTTCTAGGGTAGGTAATAAAGAGTAAAGCTTTGAGAGCTGTTGTTGTCTCAAATTGAGAGATTTGTGACCGTGACGTCAATAAGGCAACACACATAAATAGAAATTTAAGGTTAAGAAGTGTGAATAACATGAATGGATTCATCACTGAATCTTATAATGGAAATAAATAAACAGTTTTCGTAATGTTACGTTCTTCAATTGTCTTAAAACAGATTTTAGAGTGTTGCTGTTGGGACGTCACGCAAATAAAATACCTCGATTGTCCTTACTATATTTCAATTCTATTTCCTGCTTTCGAAACCACGTGGCGAACAGAAATTTAGAGTTGTGTATCTTATTGTAGTATAATATCTTTGATACTAGAATAGTACTTATTAATTTTAATTAACTTTATTTTATTTTTCAGTAATTGTTACTAATTACCGAAAAATAAAAAAGCATTCTAGTAAAGAATTGTCTTAAGGGCAATTATTTTGACTATTAAACGTATTTCATAATTAGGTAAATTATTTTTATTCTCAGGAATGAGACTCCTTGACCTAACACTCTGATAAATTAGGTACACGAAATAAAAGAATGAAAAGTATACCTCAAAATTCAGACTAAATCTTTCATATACTAAAGAAATATTGGTGACCCGACAACTCACTAGCTCCCGAACCATTCACCACGGGAAAACTCGTTGTTGACAATTCACAGCGTAATTTATGTTCAACAGAATATATAATTAAATTTGTACTATCATAATTTTATGCAATTTTAAATGTATAAGGTTAGGCTAAGGTAGAAAAAGATTTAATTAAGTTATTTTATTTATAAATGATGCACACACCAGTAAATCATAAATCTCGCTGTGAAATGATCTTGGCAAATTGTCCGACGACGAGTTTTCCTAAAACCATATATATTATGTGGCTGACGGAAATTAAATAATTTTTTTTTGTTTAAAAAGACAATATTTTTCCATTAAAAACAAGAAGGATAAAATCTTTACAGAAGAGGAAATTCCTTCAGAAACTACGAGTGAGGGGTTGAGTTCCCTGAAGGGGTGGACCCGACCCTCTAAAACCTCTCCTTCGCGGCTGAGAGGATGCTGAAGGCATTCCCTCTCTGGATCGCAAGAGCCATTCGCTGTTGGAACCAGGCAGACTCCCTTGGATCGTTCGTTGTCTCAACAAGACGTCTACCTATGGACTTCATGATTGAGGAGGTCGTACTACCGTATGTATGTATGTATGCATCTCCAAGGGCGGAGTATTTCTGACGTTTACGCCTCTCCGCAGCCCCGGCAGCTGATCCGGCCTCAACTGCGGCCGGATCCCATTTACAATGGGTTTATAAACACTTAATATATGAAAAATATAAAAAAATATCACTAGTATGTATGAATTTTAAAGACAAAATGAAGGAGTAATTAGAATTCAGTATATCTACTTACAATTTAGAATAATAATGGCGTAGGATCTCTCAAGTATTGCTTGTTTATTTAATAGACCGAGATTGAAAGTCAATTCAATAATAACTTCATTTAATATGCTAGATCCATATATAAGAATAACCTAAAGTTCTCAATTCATATATCATGTAGTAGTATAGATACATTGTATAAATACATAATTTTATCTATAGGTACTATTATGATAAGAGCCGCGTCCGTCTGTCCATGTGTTACAAAATGGGTTAAAAAGTCATTCTATCAACAGCGCTTCATAAAGTTGGTGTAAAAAAGAGAAAAATCAGAGAAACAGTAATAAAAAAGGAAAACCAATAATTTGCTGCAGTATCATTACTACGGGGGTCACACTAGAATTATTAATTGAAAATATAAGAGTTTTGAGAGTTTATAAGAGTTTTTGATACCGTGGCCGGTAAATTCCACCGCGGGAAGTTCCACCAGGAAGATTCCACCGGCGTTAAATGCAAGATGTGGAAAATTCCACCGCGGAAGATTCCACTATTTTGAAAAAAAATATACAAATAAACAGTTTATTTTAAAATGTATTTGTATGTCTAGGTAATTCATGATTATAATGAATAAATCTTTCTTTTAAATATAAAACAATTAATAATCCATCATGTGGGCATTAAATATTTAAATGGTTAATAGTGACAGACTATGACGTTGGTATTGGAACACCAACCTGTAACAACACTGATAAATTTAGCTTGTTGAATCCATCAACAGAAACACTAAAATTCAGATTTTAATATTTGATACAAAAATATATTTTGTTATGTTACGTTATTGAAAAGGTTAATATTAAACAGCAATATGACAAGCATGTTTTTAATGTCTATTTCTTTAGAGTCAATTTAAATCAGACACCTGTTGAACTGAATTTATATTAAGATGTTGCATATCAAAAGAAACTCTGTACGTGTTATGATTTATATATCCTACGTGAGTTTTGAATTTATGATTTTTATTCGTATGTCTGTGGTTTCAGATCGAGGCTAGTTAATGTACCGCAATTTATCTGCCTAACTCTATGTTCAAAATTTAGTTGATACTCATCATATTTAAACTTTATTTTGTAATAGTTTCAAAGGAGATTATTAAACAGTTACAGAAGGTTTCAGCTTTGTAATTTTTCTTTTTATGTTAAAATATATCGATACCAATTAAACATTGTATTTCAGTACGTGTCAAATTGATTTTTTAATTCCACCTTTTATCGTCGCTGATATAAATTGTAATATATTTTGGTACATTTAGAAACTAGGGTGATAGATAATATACATATATAAAATAAAATTTATGTTACAAACAAAATATTATCTTTAATATCAGTTTCAACATATATATGTTTAAAGGAGAATCAAACGGAATCTTAATTATTGTTGGTCACTGGGGAAGTGGAACTTTATTGTTGAATTTACACGATTTAAATTTTATTAAAAATTTAATTGCTTCATATTTATAAGAGTGTTTTATCTGTCTATTATTTCGTATGTTCGCCTTAGCTTATCCCGTAGTTCTTGACTTAACATAACCTATTCATATAATTTCTTAAATTTCTAACTAACGATTTGTGGTTCGGTTACCACAAAAAAAAAACATTTTTCTTTAAATCAGTTATTGCTATATGTTATACCTTCTGTGAATGAAATCCAATATTATGCGGTGGAATCTTCCGTGGTGGAATTTTCCGGCGGTGGAATATTCCGTGGTGGAACTTACCAGCGGTGGAACTTACCTGGTGGAACTTTCCGCGGGGGAATTTACCTAGAACCTTTGATACATATGTGTGCATTTGAATATAATCTTGAACCCATTATATTGTTGTTTTATGTTTTTGAGAAACAAATTTTTTTTTTTAAATCTATTTTTTATTTGCTTAAAATTGTAAAAAATCAATATTATAAATGCACGATTTGTTTTTACTTGCCTTACCAATGTTTTACAGCATAAACCAAAAAAATTGATCGCTAACTCAAAAAGTTATTAAATTTTGAAAAATTGCCAAATTTTCCTTAAAGTAAAAATATTGTCAAAAATATCGTATTTTTGTAAAAATGTATACGAACAAAAATATCTTAGCATTAATTTCTACAGATGACTGCATAGTTAAAGGTAAATTAGACCGTAAACAAAAAAGATAGGTTCCATCCTAGGGTGGGGCAGATACACGTAGCAATAACTGACAGACATGTTCACTTCTGCAGGAAAGTATGAAATTTTTTCCTTGGCTGTTTAATAGTATGCTGAATCCGAATTTAAGACCAAATACACGCTGGCAAACCAAACCTTCCTCTTCTTATAGCTGATTAACGTAGGCTGAGTCAAATCGTTATTTTCGTTGAAACGCAACGGTATATATTCAAAAAGGGTGTATTATCATAGCTAAGTCGTTAAAAATAGTAATTTGTTTGATTATAGAGTGATGTAAACTGGTGTTGTAAATCATCATGAATATACACATGCTTCACATGACGTAAACTATCAAAATATATGCAACAAGGCAGTTGGACGCAGAACATGATTTTTAAACATTAAAGGCTAAACATGAACACAGCACCACCAGCATTTGATATATATCATCATCAACATCTGTGTGATAGACATACACTAGTATTGTTGAGTTGTTGACGTCTTCAGAGATATTTTCTGGAAACGGAAACATGACAATGGAAGGTACGGACGGACGAAGCGCTTTCCATGGTTGAAGATTAAAGTAGAGTTACACAGCAGGCAGTGTCAATCGATATGCATTTGTTTAATTTGTATAAGCAATTACTAGCACAAACTTTCCAATATTTAGGAAAATCGTATGTCACTTGCTTCCCATCGCCAAGCACTGTCCGCCACAAAAGCACAGTTGAGTTCATGGTAGACTGACTTTTGAGCATTGGCATCGTCCAGCACAGCGTTTCTTGCATGCACATTTGACAAGTTCGCGACATCTCTTTGCTTCCTCTTGGAGTGTAGTCCACAATGGTGTCCATTGTCCGTTATGGTCTTTTTTTCCACCCCCAGTCTGAAGGACTCGGAAGAGTAGGGTTTGTTTTCATCGACAGACCCCAAACATGGCCCTAGGAGTGCGTGAGAGTCTATCAAAGACAGCTGTGACCTGAGGGAACGATTGCCAGAGAATAACAGGCCTCTGCAACAATCACTACCGAGTACTCCAGCAATTGTGTGAACTGCAATATATCGGAAGTTGTTGCCACTACCGAATGATAGCCAGAATTTACATCCTTCCATATCAATGGCGGCTGCAATAGCGATAACTAGTACGTCTGTGTCCGTGGCATGCAGCATCATCTTCTTCATACCATGTTTGTTAGCATGGGCACAATGGAGGATCATTCGATAGTCGGCCTCCTCGTGTGTTCATGGCTGTAGGTCAGACATATCTGTTTTCGCCGTGGAAACAACGCTTTTACCCTTTGTGGTGTCCAGTATCTTTCCTGTTGGAGGCTGAGTGGATTCCATGGCTGCATAATGAAACTTGAAAAGTTCGGTTTTATTTTGTCAACTCGCAAAAAACTTTTCCAGTTATTAGGAATATGTGTCCTGTCAGACACTTGAAGCAAATCTCCAGTACCTCGACATTCTCTAGTGTGATCCTTTAAACTGCCTGCAGTATAGCAGTCCCACTCAACATCTACTCGAGTAGCGACTTGCAACTGCCTCATGAGGTATGGGATAAAATTAAATTCAGCGTATTCTTGGAAGTTTTTCACAACAATGTGTGCATATTTTGGTGCCAACACATGAACAAGGGCTGCTCCATCAAAAATCTTCACGTCAACAGCTTGCGTTGTATGTGGACGTGGTGCCAGTGGCTCCAAACAACGCAGTAAGTCTGCTTTGTTGCCATTACGCATGCAGTTGTTTTCAGCAAGAGATGGCGGCCATGCATGGTTTTCATGCTCAAAGAATACATCCATATCACCATCTCTTGCCTGGCATGAGATATACAATATACATCCTTGAGAACAATTGCAGATCGCTCCTCAGGGTTGTAATTTTATTCCTTAATTTCGAAGAGCTTTTTTTGTGTGCTGATTTGAACATCAGCAAGTTGTCTTCTTTATTGTGTCATAAAGTGGCTGCACCTTCTTTATGATATTTTTTTTACAATTTTGAGCAAATAAAAAATAGATTTTTAAATTTTTTTTTGTATAATCCTAAGTGTATCCTGAATGTTTCCTGATGTTCCTGAATGTTTCTTGATGATCCTAAGTGAGTCTTAATGATCCTAAGTGTGTTCTGAGGATCCTAAGTGTGTCCTGAGGATCCTTAATGTGTCCTGAGGATCTTGAGTGTGTCCTGATAATCCTAAGTGTGTCCTGATGATCCTAAGTGTGTCCTGATGATCCTAAGTGTATCCTGATGATCATAAGTGTGTCCTGGTGATTATAAGTGTGTCCTGGTGATTATAAGTGTGTCTTGATGATCATAAGTGTGTCCTGATGATCTTGAATGTGTCCTGATGATCCTAAGTGAGTCTTGATGATCCTTAGTGTGTCCTATTGATCCTAAGTGTGTAAGTGTGTTCTATTGATCCTAAGTGTGTAAGTGTGTCCTGTTAATCCTAAGAGTGTCCTGTTAATCCTAAGTGTGTCCTGATGATCCTAAGTGTGTCATGATGATCCTAAGTGTATCCTTATGATCCTGAATGTTTCCTGATGATTCTAAGTGAGTCTTGATGATCCTAAGTGTGTCCTGATGATCCTAAGTGTATCCTGATGATCATAAGTGTGTCCTGGTGATTATAAGTGTGTCCTGGTGATTATAAGTGTGTCTTGTTGATTATGAGTGTGTCTTGATGATCATAAGTGTGTCCTGATGATCCTAAGTGTGTCATGATGATCCTAAGTGTGTCCTGATGATCCTTAGTGTGTCCTGATGATCCTAAGTGTATCCTGATGATCATAAGTGTGTCCTGGTGATTATAAGTGTGTCCTGGTGATTATAAGTGTGTTTTGTTGATCATAAGTGTGTCTTGAT
Source organism: Caprella mutica (assembly GCA_947561585.1). NCBI lineage: Eukaryota > Metazoa > Arthropoda > Malacostraca > Amphipoda > Caprellidae > Caprella > Caprella mutica. The sequence continues at coordinate 16,939 of CANNZV010003059.1, forward strand.
GATCATAAGTGTCTCCTGATGATCCTAAGTGTGTCATGATGATCCTAAGTGTGTCCTGATGATCCTAAGTGTATCCTGATGATCATAAGTGTGTCCTGGTGATTATAAGTGTGTCTTGTTGATCATAAGTGTGTCTTGATGATCATAAGTGTGTCATGATGACCCTAAGTGTGTCATGATGATCCTAAGTGTGCCCTGATGATCCTAAGTGTGTTCTGTTGATCCTAAGTGAGTCCTGATGATCCTAAGTAGATCCTTCGTGTTAAAACTATAGAGGCGCGATTGAAAACGAACGGTCAACCTTTATAATTATACATATATCTATTTCTATCTGACTATAAAGGTGCGATTGAAAACGGTCAACCTCTTTAGTTATATACCTATTTCTATCTGACTGTAGAGGCGAAATCTACAGTCAGATATAAATAGATACATAACCATAGAGGTTGAACGTTCTCAATCGCGCCTCTTTAGTCAGATAGAAATAGGATCATAACTACAGAAGTTGACCGTTTTCAATCGCGCCTCTACAGTCAGATAGAAATAGGTATATAACTAAATAGGTTGACCGTTTTCAATCGCGCCTCTGTAGTCAGATAGAAATAGATATATAACTATAGAGGTTGACCGTTTTCAATCGCGCCTCTATAGTTTCAACACGTAGGATCTACTTAGGATTAACAGGACTTACTTAGGATCAACATAACACACTTAGGATCATCAGGGCACACTTAGGATCATCAGGACACACTTAGGATCATCAGGACACACTTAGAATCATCAGGACACACTTAGGATCATCAGGACACACTTAGAATCATCAGGACACACTAAGGATCATCAGGACACACTAAGGATCATCAGGACACACTAAGGATCATCAAGACACACTTAGGATCATCAGGACACACTTATGATCATCAAGACTCACTTAGGATCATCAGGACACACTAAGGGTTAACAGGACACTCTTAGCATCAACAGGGCACACTTAGGATCAATAGGACACACTTAGGATCAATAGGACACACTAAGGATCAACAGGACACACAAAGTATCAACAGGACACACTTAGGATCAAGAGGACACTCATATGGATCGAGGGGACACACAAATAGTAATGATTTGATATAGTTAGTACGTCATTAGTATGTCACTATAAATGTAAGCTTTGTAGAATGAACGAGTTAGTTCGCAGGTAGCCACCGTGCAGTGAACATCCTCTAATCACAGATCGCAAGTAGCGCCATTCTAGTCAACATCTTCTGATCAGTCTCGCAGTTAACTCCTTGAGCATAGACACCAACTAAAGTTTCGTGAAGTAACAACGATAGTACTTGTGATAAAACGAGAAGATTTTTTACACGTTGAAGGTGTGAATACTATTTGACTATTTTAGTGAGAAATTTAAGTATAAAAGTTAAATAAGAACAGTGACTAAGTAAACAACAGAGTTGTTGTTGCCAGTGACAGATCATCAGTTACTGCATGGTAGGCATATACCCAGTCAGCAATTCTACACAGACGAACAAGAAGAGGAGCCGTGGAGGAATAAAAAAGATAAGTCATCCATTACTTTTTGATATCATTAAATTATTAATTTTCCCAGTGCATACGATTATCATATTAGTAGAATATAATCAGTATAATTTTTTTTTTTCAAATTGATTGATAAAATAAGTCATAAATAAAGTAGAATATATGGCGATTTTTTTATGAAAAAATAATATATGTATGATGATCACTAATCTTTTGTTATTCAATAAGAAGGGGGAGAGAGATAGAGAGTTCTTGAAGTTTAAATGTGTTGTTAGGATTTAGTGCAATTAAGTATGAGTTAAATAAGAATATGGCAACTGTCAGTTTGACTCAATTTGGAATGAAACCAGTAAGTAGGTATAAAGGAGACTGGCGAAAGAAAAAAAAGTAAAATGTTTAAATAAGTGATTAGAGAAGGTGGTTATTTGTGATAGTCCGTGCATGTCACGTTAAAATTAGGTTTAGAGAGTTTTCGGTAAGCTGAAACCGTATAGTAGTTTGTGGTAAACTGAAACCATGGAGAAAGTTAATTTTTCTCAGGTAAGTTTTCGGTAAGCTGAAACCATGGAGAAAGTTAATTTTTCCCAGGAAAGTTTTCTGTAAAGCTGAAACCGTATAGTAGTTTGTGGTAAACTGAAACCATGGAGAAAGTTAATTTTTCTCAGGCAAGTTTTCGGTGGAACTGAAACCGTATTGGAGTTTGTGGTAAACTGAAACCATGGAGAAAGTTTGATTTTCTCAGGAAAGTTTTCGGTAGAACGGAAACCGTAATTTTTAGTTCGTGGAAAAGCTGAAACCACAGATTCAGAGAAAGTTTGATTTTCTCAAATGAGTTATAGCGGTATGTGAAACCGTAAAGTGAATTAATGAGGTTCGATAAAAGGTCGAACAAGTTAATTAAAGAATGTTATGAGTAACCAGTGTGATATGGGTTAAGGGTTAATAACAATAACGCAAAGGTGCGATTAAAGAAACTACTATGACGCTGAGTAGTGCAGTAGAGATGGATGCATGTGATTAGTAAAGTCAGTGTATCTACTGTACCAGTGGTTAGCATAGTATAGATTGCTATTTTAAAAGATTGAATGTTGCTAGTGACGGATAAAATGCCATTATGTATTAATTTATCTTGCGAAAAAAGCAGTTGTCATCTAGGAATTTTCAGACAGCAGACATTGTTGATAGTTCAAAATGTCTGAGTCAGTTAATAAATAGACATCCGGTGATCCAAGTAAGTATCACGGTGTAAGAACATGAATGTGAGAAGTAAGAATGGGTCAGCATAAAAAATAAAAGCAGACACGGTTACACGAAAGGAAATGTGTGTGGAATAAAATAATATCACCATGCAAAAGAGTGATAGATGTTTTATTCAGTTTATAGGATAAGAGAGTATTGCAACGATCAGCAATATTAATGAGATATTAATCAGCAAAAATGATGAGATTATAAATTAACTTACGTCTATATTTAAAATATCTATGATTAAAATATTATGAATTCGCAAAGAAAATGAAATTAATACTGAAGAATGAATTTGAAAATAAGTAATCACTATGGGTGATAAATAAATTATAATACAAAATATTTATGCCAGGTGTCAGAAATGCTAATATTTTGCAGAATTCGAAAAACGAAGAAAGAAGAACGGACAGCAGAGGAACCATTACAGTGGTCCCATATCAAAAAGATGGAGAACGCAGATCCAACAGTTGCTGATCAAGTCATGCACGTAACGCTAGGAAGTTCACCTACCTCATCGAAGGAGTCAAGAAACAAAAAGAACCACATATCCACACAACCACATGAAACCACATATAAGTTATCAAGAACTTTAATAGCTTTTTAATGATCAGCAGATTAACAAGGAATCACTGAATCATAACAAAAAAGTACAGACGCAGCATTTTAATTATTATTTTAAATGATTACTCAGCTTGTTTATTTAATAGAAGTGCGCGGTCTATTAGGTGAGCATATGAATTGAATACAGATGAATTAATATTCATACTGTGAATATTTGTGAATATTTAGAAGTGAATATTTAGAAATAAATATTTTTTCAATTCGAAATACTAATTAGATTTTGATGATTAGAAAACTTTAGAGTCAGAATAAATTAGGAATTTGCAGGGATGAACTATTTTTAAATTAATATACATAAATGAAAAGTTTATATTTATAACTAATTTGCAGTAAAATATTAAACGAACTTTAAATTTTTCTGAATAAAGAATTTAATAGTAATATGTTTATTTAAGATATTTTTTTTAACAAATTTATAATCATGTCAGAAAACGTCAAAATTGTTAATTTATGAATAAATAAGGAACATTGTTTAATTTTAGTGTGACACTTAATATTTGTTTGGAAAGTAAAATAATTATATTAAAGCTAACGTAAAAAAATGAATTGAATCAAATTAAATTTCACATGTTAAATTGAAATAATTTTTTTGATGGTTTAAAGCAAAAATGTCACAATATGTTAAGTTCAGTTTTGATGTGTATTTATACTATTTTTGATGTTAAATGTAAGTTTGAAATTTTTTATATACATAATATAATTTATTTTTTAGATTTCTGAAGACTCTATTCGATATCGACATTCAGAAATAAAAAGAGGGGAAGAAAGGAATTATTAGAAATGGAATTAAACCATTAATAAATGTTTAAAATTCTTGCAGTTATAGGATTGATGTTTATGATTGTTCAATTTGAATTTTAGAATTTTTTTAGAATGGGATTTATGTTTTTAAATTTTAGAATTGTTTAATTGAAAATGAAGTTTTGAAATAAATATTTTAAAAATCATTTTCAATTTAAATGGAAGGGGGAGATATGTGATGTAATGATTTGATATAGTTAGTACGTCATTAGTATGTCACTATAAATGTAAGCTTTGTAGAATGAACGAGTTAGTTCGCAGGGAGTTACCATTTGGCTCGCATGAGATTAATATCTAAACCTCAAGTTTTTAGTTTGTGAGACAAATACTTGTGAGTGCTTAGTGAAGTGCATTGTGTTGTAATTATTGCTTGATCTAGAAATACAATCCCTTTTGAGGTATAACAAATAAAGTGTTATTTAACCTAAATACGTTTGAGCATTGACCATAGGCCTGAGGTCGGAACCATATAAGCAAGTTGGTTCTAGGGCATGGCAATGAGTATTTAGTAGAAGGAGATTAATAGATATAAAGGAATCTGAAAAGATAAATAAAAGAGTAAGATTCTAATCACTAGAAGAACCCATACAGTGGACCGTTATAAGGTACCACAGTTGATGAAGACACCCCAAAGGGGGACCATCACAGTGTGTTCTGTTGATCCTAAGTGAGTCCTGATGATCCTAAGTAGATCCTTCGTGTTAAAACTATAAAGGCGCGATTGAAAATGAACGGTCAACCTTTATAATTATATATCTATTTCTATCTGACTATAGAGGTGCGATTGAAATCGGTCAACCTCTTTAGTTATATACCTATTTCTATCTGACTGTAGAGGCGAAATCTGCAGTCAGATATAAATAGATACATAACCATAGAGGTTGAACGTTCTCAATCGCGCCTCTTTAGTCAGATAGAAATAGATATATAAAGAGGTTGACTGTTTTTAATCGCGCCTCTATAGACAGATAGAAATAGGATCTTAACTACAGAAGTTGACCGTTTTCAATCGCGCCTCTATAGTCAGATAGAAATAGATATAACTATAGAGGTTGACCGTTTTCAATCGCGCCTCTATAGTTTTAACACGTAGGATCGATCTACTTAGGATAACCAGGACTCACTAAGGATCAACAGAACACTCTTAGGATCATCAGGGCACACTTAGGATCATCATGACACACTTAGGATTATCAGGACACACTTAGGATTATCAGGACACACTTAGGATCATCAGGACACACTTAGAATCATCAGGACACACTTAGGATCATCAGGACACACTAAGGATCATCAGGACACACTAAGGATCATCAAGACACACTTAGGATCATCAGGACACACTTAGGATCATCAAGACTCACTTAGGATCATCAGGACAAACTAAGGATTAACAGGACACTCTTAGCATCAACAGGGCACACTTAGGATCAATAGGACACACTTAGGTTCAATAGGACACACTAAGTATCAACAGGACACACTTAGGATCAAGAGGACACTCATATGGATCAAGGGGACACACAAATAGCAACAAGTAACGCATAGGAATAGAGAAGACATATAGGAATAGAGAACATACATATAAACAATAAGACACCTGAAAACAATAGAACACACTTGATTTTGTCACAGATATATAGAAAGTAGAAATATTCTAGAGAATTAATGTAGTTAGCAATAGCTATAGATAGCAACAAATTTTCTGATTTCTTGTCTCATCTATACTAATAATTTCCTTAGTGTGTTTATTTATTTGGTGTCCGCTTTTACACACCATGTTTTAAACATGAAGAATGTAACTATGATACGCACGGGAATATATTGACTTGATATTTAAATTCCCCTGTGTTTTATTCAATTTCTAAATGTATTTCATAGAGAAAATAAATTAGACTGTGAAGAAAATTTAATTTTAATTGAATTGATTAAAAATAGCCTAATAATTTAAAGGGTAATAAATTGGTATGGATGATGACCCGTTATTTTTAACGGGAAAGTACACTAGTATTCTAATATTTAATAGATTAATTAATATTAATAAACTTTAGGATATATAGCTTAAATAGAAAGACGGTATCCAACATACAACCATTGGTCATAAAATTCATTGTCAGGTCCAGGTTTTCCACCCTTCTCCTGATGATGAATAGAAATCTTTCTATTCGAAAGCTTGAAATCTGAAAAAAACCTTCAACGAAGAGTTTAAATAACCTCTAATAATATTTGTAAGTTGTAACTCAAACTGGCCATCAACAGGAAGAGAAGTTGATGTTAAGGCAGCAAAATATATTGGGCTACCTCCTCTAAAATCTTTAAACTGGCCCACTCAGTCCATTTTCCGAGGCAAGCAACGTAAGATAAGCCACTAAATTTGTGCAGCAAAAGTAAGGTATACAGCAAGGATATTTTCCATTTCATGGTCTCCTAGGTAACTACAGTGGGGAGACACAAGTATTTTAATGCTTTTTATTATACTTCTAGTCCACTTAGATTATTGAAACTTTGAGACAACATAGATTTTAATCCATTGATTAAGAATCTTTACATTTTACGAATACAAAAATTCATATGTAACAAAATAGAAAATAGCACGTGACATAAGTATTCAACCACCACCTAATTTACATTCAATATTTGGTCCCGAAGCCTTTATTCGCTATTACTGCTTGGAGATTACACTCATAAGAGGAAATCAGATATCCATAAGTATGTAGTGATATTTTCATCCATTCCTCAAAGCAGAATTTCTTCAATTTGGCATGATTCTCAAGATTTCTCTCGTGGACCTGATTCTTCAACGTTCCCCTAAGATTTTCAATTGGATTGAGGTCTGGAGATTGACTTGGCAACTGCAATACGTTGATTTTCTTTTTAGTGAATCATTCTTTAGTTAAATTAGCCGTGCTTTTCGGGTCACTGTCCTGCTGGAACGTCCACTTCCGTCTCCCGTAAAAACCTCTTTCACTTGAAATTAGATTTTTGTCCACAATTTGGCGATTCATGGCTCCATCCACAGTAAATAAATGAAGAAGTATACTAAGTTTCGAATTCATTGACGGTGAACTTGATCCGGTCTTCAGAAACGATGTAGACAAATGACGTCACACAATATCAGACAAAGTAATGTCAAAATGAGAATTATATAGATGTGGAAAGCAAATAGATTGAATATGTCAATAAACTATATGTTTGGTTAGCTTCCAGTACCTAGATAACCTTTATATATCTAAATAATACCAGGCTGGCACGTATAAGTTGGCTTATTGGTAAACTTGTAAAATGTAAACCGTTACCTAGTAACCTATTGTACCTAAATGAAGCAATTGAAAGACCATTATCTAACATATGAACCTGATTGCATATAGTAAAAGGTTATTTTAAGCACAATTTGACGAATATCATTTTCAAAAAAATTCTTATTTAATCAGATAAATGCGAATGTATCTTAGATCCTTCACACACCTTAAGGCTTTACTCTACTGGAGATTTCGAAGGCTATCAAGTTGAAAATTCTAAGTGAATAGAGTGTAAAACGTGATAAAAACACAATTATATTTAAGATAATTTCCATGAAAATGCACAATTAAATGAATTACAGGCAGGCCTAGCTTTAAGGACACCTCACTTTAATAAAAGTGGTACTTATTTCGAGTCATGTCTCGAAATAAGTACCGTTCGTAGACATAGAAAATGGAGACCATTATTTGTGATTCATTCACGGTAACTATCAAAAACACCAAAATTATAATCCATATGAGGTTATTAGAAGCAACTGGCTCAGAAATTCAACATGTCCCATTTTAGGGTTAGTTCCGTGTTATCGCACGGATCCATATTTTCGAACTTATAAAAATCTCTATATAACAATCATTATTTAACTTTTATTTCAACTGGTATTCATGATACCAATTTGAATAAAATTGAATAACAATTATAATTTATTATATTTTCTTTTCTGACGTGTCCGAAAATGTAGAACGTACCAATAACTTAAACTTAGTACCCTTCTTCCAAAAAGTTGCTGCTTGTTCAATGTAACACAAATAATTATAGAAATCTAAGTATCTATTAATTATTCACCTATAGATACTGAATGAGAGTTAAGCTATGGTTAGATTTTAAAACCTTTAATAAATTTATAACTTTAAACTTTCATCACAGTCACAAACACTGAAAAACTTGTTTAATAATAAGCTTGATGTACAGGGTGGGGCGTAAGTTTGGAAGCAAATGAAAGTGCATATTATAATCAATCGAAAAATATATTTAATAATTTACAGTTATGTATTATTACATAAGGGTTTTAAGAATTCAAAAATCATAAATTTATTCAAAATGTCCCCCCTTGTTTTTATTAACAGCCTCAAATCTCCTCCGAACTCCTCCTACTGCAGCACGCAACTGTTCTTGTGAAATTTCCTTCAAAGATCTCTGGAGCGAACGCTTTAAATCATCCACACTGCGATGGAATTTACTACAGGCCTTTGATTCAAGAATGGACCATACCGAAAAGTCCATAGGATTAACATCTGGGGAGCAGGGAGGCCACATTTCTTTGGACCAAAACCGTGGAAGATGGTCATGGCACCAGTTTTGAGTGACATTTGCAGTATGTGAAGTCGCGCCGTCTTTCTTAAATGTCCATAGAGTGTCATTACCGAAGTGATCCTTAGCTGACTCCAACATTGGCGTCAAAATATTCTCAATATAACATTTAGCATTGATTTTGGCACCTTGTTCCACAAAAATTAAAGGAGATCTCCAAGTTTCTGAAACGGCGGCCCAGACCATTACTGAAGCAGGTTTCATGGTTCTGTGGACAGTTTTTTGGTTGTATGGGATGTCTTTTGCACTTTTACCAATTATTCTGTCATTCCTCCGGTTGTGAGCCATTTCCACTGTGAAATTTTTTTCGACAGACCAAACAATTTCACCAGCCGTGCCAGACTTCAATTCTCTCATAAGTGCTTTGCTTCTCTCCAATCTCTTTTTCTTTACAGCTTCTGACAGAGTCTGTCTCTTTTGGAGGGTGAAAGAGGACATCTTTAGGTCTTCTTTGACAACTCTTCTCATTGTTCTGGGACTCACATTAGCTGTTTTGGCTAACAATCGTATTGACCTTTTCGGGTTCCTCCTGATCTTCTCTCGGGCACATTTTATCAGTTGTTTGGTGCGTTGTGAGTGTGGTCTACCACTTCTTGGACGATCAGTCAAGTCTCCTCTCTCACTAAAAAGCTTCACACACTTCCAAACAGTCGATCTCGCTATTGAGAGAGTCTTTGAAATGACGGAATCTGACTTCCCGGCACGGTGTAGAGCAATAATGGCTTCTCTTTTGTCTGACATTTTTGAATTGACTAAATTTTTGTAAAAAAAAACACTGCCACGTCATAATGTAGTGTCTCTACTATAGTTCAAACCCTATCACCTACTTAGGAACTTATTTTTTAGAATTATATTAATGGTTTGAAAAATTGCTTCCAAACTTACGCCCCACCCTGTAGTACTCTAACTCTAAACATGTACTTTAAGAGAATAATGTATCAAATGATCAAATTATGAAATAGAATAATGGTAAGGATGAAAACTATTTAATAAATTTCAATTGTTTTTCTACTTTAATACTAAACCAGAACTACTCGATACTAACAAATTATTTGAAAAGTAATTTGAAAAATTGTATATGCAAGACAAAATATATCGTACCAAATAATGAAATCATTGAAAACTTAAGGACTAAATATCCACTCTTATATTTCATTATGTGTCTATAAGTAGCCTCGTATCACAATTGGGTAAAGGTGTCTTTTTGAGTACTTTGAGAATATTAATAATAACATCTTAGTTCTACATTATTATAATTAACTCATATTTTCCTTTGAGAAGACTTATATTTTCTTCTTACATGATCAAAAATGAAAATGGGTTACCGTTTCATATTCCATTTTAAGCTGACTACTTGTTTCTAGGAATCACTTTTTGGTAAAAAAACAATGGCTCAAAATATCGATAAACATTCTATGGCGAGTTTTTTTTATAAAATCTTGCCATTCAATCTAGGATTACCACTCAATTACCAAACACTTGCAGTGATGGAACAGTGGGCATTTACCTACTGATAATGACTTGTCAAGGACAAATCCGACGATATAAATCTTATTATCATGATACGTAAATTATTGAGTGGAAATTGTTATTATCACAAACGTAACTTGATCCAAAACTATTAAGTCACTTAAAATAATTTGCTATTATTGAGTAGTTTTCGTTTAATATTAAAGTAGAAAAATGATTGAAATTTATTCCATTATTTTCATCTTGATCATTATTCTATTTTGTAATTTGGTCGTTTGATACATTATTCTGTTAAAGTTTTGTAACATTAGAGTTTTTTAATATACCATTTACGAAAATTTGTCGACGAAACGTCCTGTCGACGAAACGTCTTGTCGACGAAATGGTCTGCACACTATAATCAAGTAGTGACAATTATATATTTCTAGTTACTTTTCCTCGCTTTAGTTACCGTTTGGTAATTAAACTGAGTCGTGATTTGGTAATTAAAGCAGGGGATGCCTGTATAGCACAGTTCTTTTTTTTTAATTGAAGCAATTTGCGTGATGTCACTAGTCTTAATTGCGGTTACGTGCAAGTAGTTTTTTCCAATGTTCCAATATTCTACTTAACATACTTTACTATGACACCATCCGTCTTTCCATCTATAAGCATTTATTGTGTTTTTCAGTGCCGGAAGATGGAATCTCAGTGATTTCTTGCATATATCTCTCCTAATTACCTTCGCAGAATGCAGGAAGGTCATATTTTAGCCGTCGTTTTTAATTTATTTATCATCTTGTTATTCGCTTAACTGAAAAAGTGTTCAACCAAATTGCCTGAAATTTGATAAAACGATTGGTCCATGACCAGTGACCTGCTGGTAGAATTTTGGGAGTGACCCGGTCAAAGGTCAAGGTCATGGTCATTCATAACTCAAAAAGTATTGAACCATATTGCATGAAACTTGGTGGAACGATTGGTCAATATGCAGGAACCATTTTGTTAGATTTTGGGACCGTTCGGGTCAAAGATCACGTCAAGGCCATTTATAACTCAAAAAGTATTCAACCAAATTGTCTGAAATTTGATGGTATAATTGGCAATGTACAGGAACCATCTGTTAGAATTTTGGTAGCGATCCGGTCAAAGATCATTTATAACTCAAAAAGAATTGAACCATATTGCATGAAACTTGGTGGGACGATTGATTATTATCCAGTTAGCAGTTTATCAAATTTTGGGACAGAACGGGTCAAAGCGGAGGCGAAGGTATGCGCTCTACCGAGTGCACATAATCTAGTTATGTTCTTCATTGAGCACCAGACATTCCTAAGTGTGGAGCACTACTCTGACTACAGAGTCCAGCGGTGCCTAAATTCGAACAATTTGGAGGGTTATGGGCAACTGTAATCATTGTCGAACCGATCTGATTTTCTGGCACAGACACCAAAATAAGCTCTTCTCAGGCTATCTTTCTATTCTAAATGGTAATAAATTAGAGTTTAAGAGGTTTTTTTTTTGCTAAAATGTAGTAAAAATCAAATCACCAACAATTTTCCTTTTTTTTTGATATTTGAATCGTTTGGGCTCAACTGTTAATCCAGTCAGAATTCACTCAAATTTCAGTACACGTACCTTTACTTGTCATATCACTATTACATAAGTAATATCCAAAATGTTAATTTTTGGGCCCACCACCCTATTGTCCAGTGCTATGTTCAGAGAAACAACCTCAATCCATGATACTGCCACCTCCGTGCTTCACCGTTGTAATAGTGTTCTTAGTGTCATACGCAGTCCCCTTTGGCCTCCACACGTATTCCAAAACTGGTTCGCTTTCCCAAATAGTCTCTTGTAAATTTCAAACGGCTTGCCACATGCTTTTTATTAAGCAGTTGGGTCTTACAAGGCTAGGAAAAGTTTATGTTACTGTTGTGCAGCTCTCTGTACTGATGGTACGGCTACTCAATGAGGAACCGGCGGTTTAGAGATCATTCATTCACTTCTTTCGATTACTCATCGGCTTGTTTTTGACTTTCCTATGTAAAATTCAACGAGCGCGAGCATTAACTTTTCGTGGTGCACATGACTGTGCCAAGTTAATAGTTGTTCCATGTTGCTTAAATTTACGAATAATTGATCCAATGGTTGGAAATGGCACATTTATTTCTGTAGAAATCTTCCTGTAGGACATTCCTTCACCATGAAGTTCAATTATTCGTTTTCAAGGGTCATCTGATACTTCTTTTATCATAAGCATGATTCCTTTTTTTGACAAGCTGTGTCAATTTTGAATAACAGAGAAATTGTGTGCGGATCAACGTAATTTCTTATCCTGCAAACGCCAAGAATGTTCTTGATTGTGAAAAGATTGTATTGGTGCTATTTCTGATTTTGTTATGTTCTTGTATACTTTAATATTTTCGTTTAGATTCTTTATCTATGCACTAAAATCTAAATTCTGTCAAATTTCCATGCATCCATGTGGACTAGAAGTATAATAAATAATAAAAAGTTATGTGTTTAAATACTTGTGTCTCCCCACTGTATCTCAAGCTTTTTCTTGAGGAAAATTACACTGTATCTCAAGCTTTTTCTTGTGGAAAATGACACTGTATCTCAAGCTTTTTCTTGTGGAAAATGAAATCCATAATTCGTCAACGGTAAATTACTGAACTGCTGTTATTGTCAGCACTAAAACATCAGAATCAACGGTGAGGATCATCACTTTGCGACAGCCATGTTGGGTAGCATCCATGACATACACATTGATCCTGCTATCCACTTATTTCTGGTAGCACAATTCCAGACGAGTAGTTATCCTTGGCTGTGTACAGGGCACGTTATTAACTTATTAACAAAGATATTACACTGCAGTGAGATACGCCACTCTCAGAAATTTCTGTTTCAAAATGCGCCATCTGGATGTGAAAGCGGGAACTAAAGCATAAAAAAAAACATATTGTGTTGATGAAAACTTTGAAAGTTTCATTGTTCAGGCAGAAGTTATACTGTTAAAGGTACAGCTCTTAGAACCTCAAGTACAAGTACCAGAAAAGCGTTCGTTGTAACGATACATTATTTAGTTTAGTTGGGGATTTAACCTTTGTAAGTTATCTTTAACAGCATTTCAAAGAAACCTTAGTGAAGGTTAACAATCTCAGATTATTATTGACTGGAAATTTTTAATGAAAATCTTATAATATAATATAATAATATATTTACTTACTTATATGTAGGAAATAATAAGGTGGGTATAACTGTGGCTTAAAGTACTATAAAATATGATAAAAAAGGGTGTTATATTTAAAGAAGGTTTGCTTCTTCTGGCAGGGGGCCTTTAAAAAAAAAATTTAACTTCACTCATCTACCTACATGCAAACTAATATACATAGCATAATTAATAATCGTTAATTAAACTGAACTCAATATACAAATATATTATTCCATTTCTTGATTCTTGTTTTTTTGTTTATGAATAAATAATCTATTAAAATAGAAAAAATATAGAATACTAAGAATAGTCACACCTTTTTCAAATTTCTATTGATATTTTCTACTGAAAGTAAATGTGTCGGAAAAGGGTAACAAAATCAAAATAACTAAAATCTTTAAAACAAAATATTAAGTGTTGATTGTCAATTTTAAGTATCTTGTCAAACATTGGTATAATCAATGTTTGGTATTCGAAAGAAATATTTGGTAAGCCATATAATTTAAAAGAATTCGTTAGTAGCGATATCATGATATGCAGTCCGCTACAGCAGTCGTCGGCAACCTTTTTATCGTCGCGGACCGGTAAACGTTCAACAATATTCTCGCGGCCCGGTGGCATGAAAGTAGCTAATAGTATTGGGTAGACCAAAAATTAGTTCGCTTCTAAAGGGGCCTTTACACGGTAAGTGCTCAGTGCCACTTTGTGGTGACACTGCTCTATGCCACGCCCACTTTGCTACTTGCCCCACCCTTTTTGGCAAAACTTGGTGGTGACCAAGCTATGGATCTGAGAGCGAACGCTCACCACAAAGTGCCACTGTCTGGCAGTAGTTATTGCCAGACAATCAACAACCCCATTCATTGGCCTAGTTGAAAAGCACCCGTGCCTATGGAAAATAAAATCTAAAGATTATAAAGATAAAACACTAACAGCGTTAGTGTTTAATAGCATATTAGATGCTAACCACGATACTAAAGTGTCAGTGCCCACCAAAGCACATTCTGCTCGTGTAAAGGCGCTGAGCTAATTGGTGGGCAGTGTGGTGAAAAAAGTGTGGTGAATAGTGACACTGACCAGTGCTCGTGTAAAGGCCCCTTAAGAGGCTACTGCTTTCTGGAGCTAATATAAAATAATCCTTTATTTAAACATTCCTTTTACAATAATAATCTGACTCTGGAACATAAAATGGTAATAATACTCAGGTCAAAATAATTTGATTACTCAGGTACAAAAAAAAAACATAATCAGGTAAAAAAAAAGGATCACCCCAGTTTTTATTGGGAAAACTTATACAGAAGGGAAATCATTTTGGTGTGGATTGTGCAGGAGTGAAATCATTGGGGTGTGGAGTGTACAGGAGGGAAATCATTGGGGTGTGGAGTTTACAGGAGTGAAATCATTGGATTGCAGACAAGGAAGTTATAGTACTGGAACTATAACAACGTCTCTCAGCTACATTATTAGGTGTGTTTTTCGGTCCACGGCTATAAGCGTAGTAGTGACAACAGAATGACTTGTTATCGTGACCTCATTAAGGCAACAGACTTTATCGAAAATTGGGGTTAAGTAGTTTTAATAACTGAATACACCATTACTCTTTTCATATATTGGCAATAGATAAACATTTTTTACAATAAAGCATTCTTCGAATGCCTTAAATTTAATTTAAAGTGTTGCTGTGATGACGTCACGTACACTAACAGTCTCAATTGTCACTACTACATTCTATATACTGGTAGTCCGTGAATATGTATGTACAGGGTGGGGCGTAAGTTTGGAAGCAATTTTTCAAACATTAATATAATTTTTAAAAATAAGTTCCTAAGTAGGTGATAGGGTTTGAACTATAGTAGAGACACTACATTATGAGGTGGCAGTGTTTTTTTTTACAAAAATTTAGTCAATTCAAAAATGTCAGACAAAAGAGAAGCCATTATTGCTCTACACCATGCCGGGAAGTCAGATTCCGTCATTTCAAAGACTCTCTCAATAGCGAGATCGACTGTTTGGCAGTGTGTGAAGCGTTTTAATGAGAGAGGAGACTTGACTGATCGTCCAAGAAGTGGTAGACCACGCTCACAACGCACCAAACAACTGATAAAATGTGCCCGAGAGAAGATCAGGAGGAACCCGAAAAGGTCAATACGATTGTTAGCCAAAACAGCTAATGTGAGTCCCAGAACAATGAGAAGAGTTGTCAAAGAAGACCTAAAGATGTCCTCTTTCACCCTCCAAAAGAGACAGACTCTGTCAGAAGCTGTAAAGAAAAAGAGATTGGAGAGAAGCAAAGCACTTCTGAGAGAATTGAAGTCTGGCACGGCTGGTGAAATTGTTTGGTCTGACGAAAAAATGTTCACAGTGGAAATGGCTCAAAACCGGAGGAATGACAGAATAATTTGTAAAAGTGCAAAAGACATCCCATACAACCAAAAAACTGTCCACAGAATCATCAAACCTGCTTCAGTAATGGTCTGGGCCGCCGTTACTTGAGATCTCCTTTAATTTTTGTGGAACAAGGCGCCAAAATCAATGCTAAATGTTATATTGAGAATATTTTGACGCCAATGTTGGAGTCAGCTAAGGATCACTTCGGTAATGACACTCTATGGACATTTCAGCAAGACGGCGCGACTTCACATACTGCAAATGTCACTCAAAACTGGTGCCATGACCATCTTCCACGGTTTTGGTCCAAAGAAATGTGGCCTCCCTGCTCCCCAGATGTAAATCCTATGGACTTTTCGGTATGGTCCATTCTTGAATCAAAGGCCTGTGGTAAATTCCATTGCAGTGTGGATGATTTAAAGCGTTTGCTCCAGAGATCTTGGAAGGAAATTTCACAAGAACAGTTGCGTGCCGCAGTAGGAGGAGTTCGGAGGAGATTTGAGGCTGTTATTAAAAACAAGGGGGGACATCTTGAATAAATTTATGATTTTTGAATTCTTAAAACCATTATGTAATAATACATAACTGTAAATTATTAAATATATTTTTGTTGGATTATAATATGCACTTTCATTTGCTTCCAAACTTACGCCCCATCCAGTATTAGCAGTGGACTGGACTACAGACAAATTTAAACAAAATGTTAGCCGCCTGGTTGCAGATTGTACGGGAGGGAAATCATTGGGGTGTGGATTATACAGGAGTGAAATCATTGGGGTGCGGATTATACAGGAGTGAAATCATTGGGTGCGGATTGTACAGAAGTGAAATCATTGGGGTACGGATTATACAGGAGGGAAATCATTGGGGTGCGGTTTGTACAGGAAGGAAATCATTGGGGTGCGGATTGTACATGAATGAAATTATTGGTGTGCGAACTCGAACGTGTCACGAAAGTTAGGGTAGGGCTGTACTTTTTCACTCGGGTCCACAGAGAGGACCTCAAATCTCTTGATCAAAACAATCTGATTGTTATACATTATCATTTGTTTCTAAAATTGTCTACCAACTTGTATTATCTATTTATGTGAGGTCACACTTATATAAAAATAATTTCATTTCTTGAATTGAATTATTGAATATCCTTCCGCGGACCGGAGGTTGCCGACCACTGCGCTACAGCACACAATGGGTGTCTGTTCGAAGATCGTCCGCTGTAAGAGCTTTACCTGCAAACTAGTAAATAGATCAAGAGAAAAGTTATTTTGAATAAGCAATTTTTTAATATTGAAAGCTAGTTTCAGTTGAACACTAAAACTTTTAATGTTTTGATCAACACCAAATGTTGTGGTTTCTCTATGATGGGTGGCAGAGCTGGGCGTTCCGCACGAATGTTCGCGAACCGGTTCGGACTGGAAACTGGGTTCGGACATTCGGATTCGGAACCTCTTCAAAAACGGTTCGGACTTCAGTGTTCGGAACGTCTTTTTCGCAAGTCCGAACCTCCGTACCCGGGGAAAACTGACCTGTTCATTTAATTATTTTACGTTCTGAACATGTACCGTACCTCTCGGCTACTATTATATACATAGGTTTCTGCTTAACACTGAAGCGAATAACATGCGTCTTTTCCCGCTCTTCTTCCATTACGTTATTCATCCTTTCTTGAATAGCGGCAAGTTTTATAATAATCTTAACAAGTTAATTCATTAATAACGGTTTATGTTCCCTCAAATCTCAATTAAAATTGCTTGAAATATGTAGAACTATAGGTAAGGTTATAAACAAAGAAAAACGTTTATATTAGGTAACATTACATAACACCCTACCCTAGTACCTTTGCCGTTGGCTAACCAGTCCTCATGGAAAAATAATAATAACTTTAATTCAAGACCGATTTTGAAGCTGTCTTTTCAATCGTTTAATTTTTCGCATAAATACATACGATTAGACAAAAACGAAGGTGATAAATGGTAATATACTCATATTATGAGCATTCATTCAAATCTATAATAATATTAGGAATATATCAGAGATCTTTCCAGGCATTAGATGCAAGAGTGTTTTTCACTACATATATAAGGGTGAATATTTCACTATAAACAGTTAACTGTAACTCTTATAGCGGCTTAGCGAGATCAAATATGTGAGAGAATAATTGCGCACACCAAGCTTCGTACAATAACATCTTATAAATATAATTTGTTTCTTGTCTTAGCTTGTTACTTTTATTTTGAATGATGATTTTTTCTTTTGCTTTTACTAATGTATGAAATACTAAATATCAAATGAAGGTTTTTAAAAGAAAAAATATTGAAATGACTCAAATGAGCTAACTTTTGACGACTAAGTAGGTAGGCTGATCAGATAATTTAAGATCGAGTATTCGGCTATTCGCTTTACAATTGAATTGATTATAATTTATATATAGGTATTATAATATTATATGTATATAAGTTATAATATAAATAACTTTGAGAAATATTCACAGTAATCTTCACTGTCTGACCTTTCTAATATATTGAATAGAAGAAAAAGTTAAGCAAGCAAATAGAGTATAGGAATACCATAATACGGTATCTTATAGTACTTTCATATTCAAACAAAATGCAAAAAGTTCTTATATCATCAGTTCTCTAGATAGAATTAATCAAAAATGTTGTAATATAAATGAAAAATTGAAAACTAATAGTAAAAACTTAAAACTTATTTAATTAGATACTTGGATACTTTAATATGGATCTACATTGTCTTGCATTGTTATGATGACAGAGCTTGTCTTAATTTTTCTTTGCATGAAATTCGGAGGTCAGAAGAAAATTCAGAATAACTTAAACTACGTATTGGAGTAGAGAATGGAGGGGAACTTTAAAGATACTTAATGCTCATTCAGTCATACTCAATGATACTAACTTATTAAGTATAGTAAGTACAGTGGAACTCCCTTATAGTGAACTCCTGTATAGTGAATCACGCTGAATAGTAAAATCCGGTATAGCGAACTTACCTCTATAGTGAACATATTTAGGTTAGTCTACACAAATATTCCTAAGTTTTTTATGAATCTCTTATTCCTATTTAGTAAATTCTCTAAATTAGTTGTATTTCATGAAACAGCAGTTCTACCAGTGCAACTCCTCTATAATGAAGTCATGTGAAGTCACAGTATAATTATTATTATAAATTTATTATATTAACCCAAATGAATTTGACGTATGTTTTATAGGCATATCTTTTTTAAATTACTTTATAGTTTTTCATGTCATTTCTTTAAATTTACTGGCCTTTCTTGACTTTGTTGCTACATAAATACCAACTATATTTTTTTAATTCAAAACTTAAATATTTACGTATCGACGTAAATCAGCGTAAATTATGGAATTAATTGTACTTTAGTGACGTGTGGCAACGTAGAAATAGAGATTGGTTACCGAATACGCACGAATATGTCCACGTTTTATGTAGTAAAGACAAATGCGCGAGCTGTGATTGGTTCACACTCCATCCAATAACAGTTCAGCTCACTCAGTTGCCAATCTCTTATATAGCTATGTATTTATTTCTCCTTATATATTCAATATTTTACTTGAAATTTGGTACACATTAGTTTAGTACAAAAACTAACAACTTGTAAAAATACAGTAACGTAGGTTTATAAATAAGACATGTGTTTTTTTAACATAGAGTGAAACCTTCTGGTTGTAACTTGATTCTGACAAATAGTTAGTAAATTGTTGAATAAACTGTTTTTTTATATAGGTTGCCCTAATAGCCTTGGAAGCATAAGTTAGTAAAAGGGCCGAATGTAAATGTGTAGACTGTAGTTCACTTTCGTTTTTCTTAATTTTTAGATATAAAATATAAACCTAAAAATCAGAGGTTAGCTTACAAATGTTCGGACTAAATGTTTGGTTCGGAACAAATGTTCGGACCAAACTTTTCCAAATTGGGTTCGCTATACGGAGGTTCGGAACCCAAAATCGACGAAGATTCGGGTTCGGAACCTAAAAAAAGGTACGCGCGCCCAGCTCTGATGGGTGGTGGCAGTGATCTGGCTTTTGATTTCCTGACTGACTATTTATACTCATGAAAGCGAACAGCTCTGATTTGTTGTTATTTTTGAGAAAAACATGCCAGTTTTTAAGTGGAGTATTGATGGCTTCCACACGCCTCCAATTTCACTTGCTTCTCAAATTGCGTATGTATGACTTCAAGTTACCATGCACATATTAGTCACATACTACATCTAATCTTTGCACATGTTGTAGATGTGCCATGATGTAAGGCAAGAAGTGATCATAACAATTCAAAACACCTGCTTCTCAGTGTAGTTTTAGAAACGAGCGAGAGTACCTGACCATGATATAATAACTTTTAACAGGTATGCTCGCGCGCAGTTTCTCCCCAAACCCCCACAACCGTGCGGGAGTATTTTGGTACGTCATAGAAGTAAGGCTTTACCATGCTACTTTGTTTATATTTAATGATAGATAAATACAGCTTACTACATACCATTTTCATGACATTCACATAAAGAATTTTACGAGAATTACGAATATGTCATCTTATTTTTTCTAAAATACTTATTTACCTACTTACAATTATTTTTATTTCGTATATTTACATGTATTTGGTATGGCAATAAAGGGTAGTCAAACAGGTAAATTGCGGCACTCTTACTAACTTCGGCTTCTAACAACAGAATGTCTGTCCTGGTACGTTAGGGTTTAAACACAGCGTCGATAGACTGGGTTTGTGAGTTTTGTATTCTGTAGAAAGATACACGAGAAGTTGTAACATGGAAATAAAATTTATAGAACAATATAAAATGCATATATAACGAGAACTAGTGACGTATATAACATTAGACTTACAGTGGGTTTGGCTTTAGTCTAGATAGAATTGAATCACATTTAAGGTACGTACAATGGTTTGATTATAAAACTATGTAGTAAATTGATCTTAGTTCTGGAATATAAGGAGATTTATAACAAGGGATAGCACATAACAAGGGATAGCACATAACAAGGGATAACACATAACAAGGGATAACACATAACAAGGGATAGCACATAACAAGGGATAGCACATAACAAGGGATAGCACATAGACAAGGGATAGCACATAGACAAGGGATAGCACATAACAAGGGATAACACATAACAAGGGATAGCACATAACAAGGGATAGCACATAACAAGGGATAGCACATAGACAAGGGATAGCACATAGACAAGGGATAGCACATAGACAAGGGATAGCGCATAGACAAGGGATAGCGCATAGACAAGGGATAGCGCATAGACAAGGGATAGCGCATAGACAAGGGATAGCACATAGACAAGGGATAGCACATAGACAAGGGATAGCACATAGACAAGGGATAGCGCATAGCCAAAAGGTAGCACATAGCCAAAAGGTAGCACATAGCCAAAAGGTAGCACATAGCAAAAGGTAGCACATAGCAAAAGGTAGCACATAGCCAAAGGTAGCACATAGCCAAAGATAGCACAAAGCCAAAGATAGCACATAGCCAAAGATAGCACATAGCCAAAGATAGCAAATAGCCAAAGATAGCACAAAGCCAAAGCAAGGATTGCACACATATTAAAAATCGATCTTTGCACTATCGAAATCTCTGCGCCCTACTCAACTAGTTTCCATCAAACTAATGAACTATGTATGCGCGTTCAAACAACAACAATGTTGCCGTTCTCCAGACCAAGAGTTGTAAAAACATAAATGCTAAAAACTGGGCCAATGGTTTTGGATGGAAGATATTCAAAATATGAAATATGAACAACGTTAATTGCTTTCCAGCACAATATCATAGCTTCAAAACACTCATTTAAAACTTAAATTGATAGTTATAGGATGCACTGTACTTCTTTTGATAGTTATGCAACATTTAAATATTGTATTTCGATTCAGAATGTTTTAGAAACTCTCTGTAGAGGGCCGCAATTTACCTGCGTGACCCTAGCATAGTTAAATACGTATTTATTTCTACGAAAATCTCTAAAATAACATTTCTGCTAAGAGTTTTGAATTTCTATAATTGCTTACTTCCCGTCGGTAACCAACTCTCTCAGAAAACCGTTTATACCATCTAACCAAATTGTATGTTTCTATATCCTCATGTGTTTGTATCCAAAGTAGGCCTATTTGTTTGATTTTCTGATTTTACCCTCATAGGGCTAAGTTTTAGTCTCTCCTGCCTAAACACTTGTTTAAGTCAGAATTGGCGCGACACTGGTTGGGGTAGGACACAAATATCTACTGTTCTACCCTCTATTCCGATCATTCTCATAACCATATTAGCTGAATAGTGTATTTTTATATTTGTGCCTATAATAAAATTGAACCGATCATTACCCGCTTTCATTTCCTGTGTAATTGATAGACATTAATTAGATCAGTTACTGAATCATGTAAATAAAGAATAAACAATTGGTTCTAAAGGGATTAATTCATATATATTCCCATTAAAATTTGAAAGTCTAGTGTCAATTCTCAATATCCATATTTGAATTGTAGTTCATAACATATTCCCCTCATCCGATGAAAAATGCCCTCATTTTAAACGTCAAGTAATATGATGGCTCGGTATTTAAGTATGTGCAATATGATTCATCGATAGTGTACCATTATTGCGGTATATCACTTCGGCATTATTTATAAATATACAAAAGCAAACCATGTTTGGGGGACATAAATATTCCCATTCCTAACGTAGATTAATTATCGTATAATCACCCATATTTAAAGGACCGTTCCCGAGAACAACTTGCAAACTTCAAATGGAATCTACAGCTTGCCGACACTTTCGCAGTATTCAGATAGTGTACTTATTTCAATTATCATTATTATTATTAATTGCGGTAAAAATAAATCCGCATGACTCCTTTTTAAATAATTACAAATTATCGAGTCCAACTGTCTAGTACTGGAAATGCAATTCATACCAACCGTATTTAAGGCTCATCAAATATTAACAGGGGCTTTCATAAAATTATTAAAACGGTAATATTTCGGGTACATGCTGAACTAAAATCAATATCAACAGAATATCATGATTTCAATTTCATTTTAAATTCTCATAAGTCCATAAACATTAAATATAATTCAATGGCAATACCGGATGCAATCCGTGTGGTATCACATGTTTGCAAATGGTAATTATAAACCAACATTATCAGACTGAAAATATAACAATGGATTTTTTTACCACGAATTTTTTTTCCTAGCAACCAATATATTTTCTTTTACAACGTTACAAATAACGATAAATTCAACAACCTGTTGCTAAGATTAATATTACATAATATTAAATATTCTCTTGTCAACATTAAATATTCAATGGACCCTTTTACGGAATACAAATATTAGCATAATATTGAGTGCCATAATTTTAAATTTTTTTATACATTTTCTTTTTCCTAAACTATTGTTACAAAAAAATATTTCTATTCTACTACATAGTTACTTAAAAAATATTATCATAGAATATTGATCAATCAAATATTGTATTGAGAAACTATGAAAATTTCGTTATCAATCACATGGGGAAACAATTCACTCTGGGCGTTGGTAGGTTACTCACTCACTGGCCATGCCATTGGTGTGGTGGGGTACGGTCAAGAGCCTCCCGGTCATGAGCCCCCCCGGTCACGAGCCCCCCCGGACATGAGCCCCCCCCAGTCACGAGCCCCCCTCCATGTTTTTTTAATCCTTATATACCTAGTTAAACAAGTGAAGAACTACTTAGATAGAAATAACTGAGAGTTGCTAATGTAGTTTGTTGTATCCGCTAGACTGTTGTACTGCACACTTCATGATTGTTTAATGACCTGGCAGGGGGGTTCGGAGGGCGGCACGCCCCCGATATACATATATTTTATGTCTAATCAGTAATGAACTACAAAAGTGTCAATAAGGATTAAATAATATAGATAAATAAGGATTTAAAAACAGGGGGGCTCGTGACCGGGGGGGGCTTATGACCTAGGGGGGCTCTTGACCGGGGGGGGCTTATGACCTACACCCTGGTGTGATATGGTGGTTGAGAGGAGACAATAGTACATATTGACGATAGTTCTATGTACTATCGGGCAGACGTAGACACTCGAAGTATATTTATAAGAACAAAATATCACTTCAGAGTGAAAAAAGTGAAGACAGCAACCACTGTGACAGCAACCACCAGTTAGATTCTGTCACACCGGGTTGTGTTAGGTTTCACACTCTCTCACTGCGTCATTCGTATTGGTAACGTGGTACAGTCGGCCAGAGTACTATCGGTTGGAGCGTGGGCACCCGAAATGTATAATGTATTGATCACAAAATAACATTTCAAAGTTAATACGTATCCCAGCGCTTGCCACCAAATTGTTCTGATCACCTCTTGGGTATGAGAATTGAAACTAGACTTTCAAATTTTAATGGGAATATATATGAATTAATCCCTTCAGAACCAATTGTTTATTCTTTATTTCCATGATTCAGTAACTGATCTAATTAATGTCTATCAATTACACAGGAAATGAAAGCGGGTAATGACCGGTTCAATTCTATTATAGGCACAAATATAAAAATACACTATTCAGCTAATATGGTTATGAGAATGATCGGAAAAGAGGGTAAAACAGTAGATATTTATGTCCTACCCCAACCAGTGTCGCTCCAATTCTGACTTAAAACAAGTGTTTAGGCAGGAGAGACTAAAACTTGACCTATGAGGGTACAATCAGAAAATCAAACAAATAGGCCTATTTTGGATACAAACACATGGGGATATAGAAACATACTATTTGGTTAGATGGTATAAATGGTTTTCTGAGAGGGTTGGTTACCGACGGGAAGTAAGCAATTATAGAAATTCAAAACCCTTAGCAGAAATGTTATTTTAGAGATTTTCGTAGAAATAAATACGTATTTATATTCATATTTGAATTGTAGTTCATAACACAGGCGGCTAAAGCCCCGTCCAGACGCTCCGACAAATGCCCAGATTTCTCTGAAATCAGGTGTTCGCGAGCAAATTTGTCCCCGATCACAAGAATCGAAAGTGTCAGTGGCTCTCAACATGTTGGACAAATTTGTTCCCGGACAAGTAAGTGTTCGCGACTGTTATTTGAATGAATATTTGTGATATATGGAGTAAATTTGATAATTACTCTAATTTTAGATATGAAAGATTGAATTCATTATTTAGTAGTCTATTTATATTACCTGATTGAGATTTTTGTAAATAAATTTTTGTATTTAATAGAATAAATGTGATTAGTTATTTACAATTCTACATATTAGTCACTGACTAGGGTAAGTTCCGAGTTATCGAACAGTTCCACATTTTCGGACACGTATTATAAATACTATAGGAAGCTATTTTAATTATCATTTAACTCTCATTGTAATCATTGGTTTTTCTTTCTTACTTTTCTGTAAATGTGGAACCGTCCCAGAACTTGGTTCTTACCCGGCCCATAAATAGGTTATGAATTATTTGGTTGTTTTTCCTAATTTTACTAGGTAAGTAGGTACCTACCTAACTAGTAAACATACAGTATTCTATTTAAGGCTTATAGGAAACAGTATTTAGAAGTGAGCGTAAAACGTATAGGTAGCTATACGTACGTAGATAAAGGAAATTTTGATAGACCTATCATGATCTACGATAACTCCCACTTTGCGAGTACTAGGAGTGTCTGATTACCGAGACGTTTTTCTAGATAGGTACTAGGTATTATACTGTAAGTAACTCAGGTTAGATCTCTATGTAAATATTTCTATTAGGTATATAATCGGCTAGATAAAATACCTAGATATATATTAATATTATATATCGTCTAGTTATCTAATTACGCATTTATATTATAAAATCAGGCTCAGCTAGGTAGGTACCTAGTACCTCGGTAATCATTTTTTAAATCCATGCTTGTTTCTAAAATCGCTAAATTGTTAGGTATTAACTATCATCAACAACATATGATAATTTTCAAATGAATTAATTATGCAGAATCGCGAACACGGACATTTCAGTTTCCTGATCATATTGCTCTCGTCTGGACGCGAACACAGACAGAAATGAGATTGCCCGTGTTCGCCTGAGCAAAAGTATTTCCAAACTCAGGGCATTTGTCGGAGCGTCTGGATGGGGATTAACATAGCCGTTGCAAGCCGGGACAATCGTGTTATCTTCAGTGTTGTTTTAGACACGAGTGCGAGTGTACGCTTATGCGTCGATCTCAAGTGTTGACATATAATTTTTCTCATCTTTGGATATTTAACTCATGTAAGAAGATTACTTGATGAATATTTAGGCAACAGAGGCAATGTTAATGATTTAAATAAGCGTTTGGTGGAGCGCGTACTAGATAAGTGCACTCTTCCTCGTTTATGAAACGTCACTGAGCCACAGACCAGTAAAGTAGAAGATGTTCCAATACTGCACAATAATTTGAGTGGAGAGAGACCGCGGGAAAATGCGAACCAATCAGAGACGGTAGGTGCGTGATGTCACTGAAATTGGAAGTTAATAGGGGGGACTAATTCCAATATTGCTCGTTTTCTATGATGTTCATTTTTGAGGAGAGACTTAACCAAAAACTATTTAGAATTTGATGGACTATTTTAATCATAATTGCAGTAATGTAATATAGTTTCCATTTATTATATAATATAGTGAACATTTTCTAAAATATACAACTTTTCCCACCCTTTCTTATTAACAGTAAAGACCATATATAGTATTACTATACAGTATACATAATGATTTACCACACCAAATAAATTATTTTCACAGTAGGTTAATTAAAAAAATATTTATTTGAAAGGTATATTTATAACATATATTATTGAACATCAATTGGCATCACTGATTAGTGAAAAATAGTTAGGGATAAGAGTAAGCACTTTAATGATTATTTAAAATGTTAATGGTCACGTATCTACCTAGGTAGCTAGGATAAGTTCCGAATTATCGGTCAGTTCCACATCTTCGGTAATATATATATATAAGAAAAATAGTTATTTTAATAATTATTTAATTTTTATTTTAGTTGGTATCCATGATCTGCAAGTATCATTGATACCAATTAAATAAAAATTAAATAATTATTAAAGTATAGTTTTTTCTTATATGACCGAACATGGAACTGACCGGTAATTCGATATTACCCTAGGTATTTATTGGAATAGGTAGTTATATGTCACAAGATTTCAGCTGCTATTTTAAAACTAATAAGATTTATAACACTATGAAGTTATAAGTACGCATTGATTGAAATAGTTTGAAGTATACACACAACTCTATAAGATTAACGACTGTTGTAATTTCGAGAGCAATAATTACAGACAACCTTTTCTTCCCACACTCTGCAGCGGAATGTTTGGTTTTTGGCGTGGACAGTGAACAACGAAACGGAACAAGTTCAAATAAAAGAAAAACGAATTATGAGATTATACATGAATATTTTGAAACAATAAAGGAATATGAACATTTACTATCACAAAAATATAATTTTCGCATTAGGAGATATCATAAAATATACCTAATAATAACATCAGAAATAATGCAATAGCGAATGTAGTAAGAATGATTGAAACGTCACGCACTTACCATTTTGACGTGCCATTAGTCGCTAGATTTTTAAAATGACTGTATTGAGACATCTTCTACTTTACTGGTCTGTGACTGAGCCGTGTGCGAATGCTCCCTGAACTGAGCTTTGGGTACAAATGGAAACCGCTTTGGACGTCCTGAGATTTCAACGCTTCAAAAAAAATAGCTGGTACGTGCACTGAAAACTTGGTGTGTGAGGTCACGTTGAAGTGGATATTCTCTTCATGTCATTTTTTTACAGAATTCATCGAATTCTTACTTTAAATTCTTGCAGAACTTTTATGTGGCACCTCAGTAGGTGAAGCCACTTAATTATCTGAAAACTGCTAGGTACTGTTCGTGTCATCCTGTATCTATCTATTGTATATTTAGTACCATGATCTTGTGTCTTTAATTCTGTTGTTGGAAAGTAGTTCCAAAATATTCATGTCCTACTGTAAATGTCTGTGATTTTGATGGTTGGTTAGATTTGGTAATTGGGTTGAAAAGGTTCAAAAATTGCATTTAGCTCAAATGTTAGTTCTTAGTGATGTACGGAACATACAGTTCGTTTTCCTTGTAAATTGTTTGAAATCTATTCGCAGGTAAATTCATTTCGATTCTGTTAGTGCACTGTCATTTTATTAGATAATATTTAGTCAATTTGCAAAATACAGCTTGTGAATAGTTAATTTTCCACTTATGTTTCAGGCTGTTATTTTCACAATAATCCCAAACTGAGAAATTCCTAAGACTCTAGTAAATGGATTGTTTCGTAAATTACCTGTGATTGTGTAACTACCATACTTCCAGTGATAGAGTAACTAATACTATTGCTAACTGTGATTGTGTGACTATACCTACCGGTGGTAGTGTAACTTCCGTACCTGAGATATCGTGCCTACTTACCTGAGATATCGTGCCTACTTACCTGAGATATCGTGCCTACTTACCTGAGATATCGTGCCTACTTACCTGAGATATCGTGCCTACTTACCTGAGATATCGTGCCTACTTACCTGAGATATCGTGCCTACTTACCTGAGATATCGTGCCTACTTACCTGAGATATCGTGCCTACTTACCTGAGATATCGTGCCTACTTACCTGAGATATCGTGCCTACTTACCTGAGATATCGTGCCTACTTACCTGAGATATCGTGCCTACTTACCTGAGATATCGTGCCTACTTACCTGAGATATCGTGCCTACTTACCTGAGATATCGTGCCTACTTACCTGAGATATCGTGCCTACTTACCTGAGATATCGTGCCTACTTACCTGAGATATCGTGCCTACTTACCTGAGATATCGTGCCTACTTACCTGAGATATCGTGCCTACTTACCTGAGATATCGTGCCTACTTACTTGATTTATACGTATTATGCTTTCTTGAATTATACGTACTCTATTCTTAATAAAGATTTATGTGATTTATTATATAACCCTTTCTATCAATGTTGGGTATCTTTAATTATTCGTAGATTATTTTGTGTGTTTGTGTTGGTTGAATGCGGTGTGTTTGTTTAACTGTGTAATAAAACTTATAAGAATATCTTTTTTTATTTTTGTCCTCCCCGTTCACTGTGTATTTCTGCTGAGTCCTTTGCAAAACTAAATGTAAATGTTTAACGAACTAATCCTTAGTGGCAATAGTAGATTTCAGTCTAATAAACTAGAGCCGTTATCTTTGATGGCTATGTTCTGCCACTACAACGTGATGTAAACAAACCGCCATATTGAATGAAGATTTGTGATAATTTTATAGAGTGCATGAATGCAAACGATAATTTTCTTAATTTGGGTTTATATAATTCTTCATATACGACCGTAGTAGGTAAATTGTAATTACTTTTTATGATGGATAGTTATCCTAGGATTATGAGTGTTGATACCTACCTATGTTGGAAGGAAGTAGAGTGGTGGAACTTTGGGAGTGGAATTGGAGGGGTGGAAGTGCCATTTAAAAATTTTAAAAGTCAATTTAAAATTTAGAGTAAATTTTAACACCAAGCCAATTTTGTCTCATTTTTGACAATTTCAAGCCAAAATGAATATGGCAGCATAGGGATTAGTGGTGGAAATCAGGAAATGGCTGCCACTGCCAGATTGTATTTCATTTTTAATTCCACCGACTTGTCGGTGGAATTAAGTTAATTAACCATGAATCTTAGCTATTTATTCCGATGTTACCATTAATTTGTGGTGGAAAAATATAAAAAAATGTTGGTGCCAGGTTCAGCCAAATTACTGCTTACTGGAATTTTACGATGGATTTTTGTCAGTATTTTCAAAAAGTCAGTGGGATTTTGTGCACCAGATACAGACTGGGAAATGGAGTGGTCAGCCCAGCATACAGACAGACTTATGGTGGAAGTGGATTGGTAAAAATAGGGTGGTGCAGTGGTTGAAGTACCTACTACCTAGGTGAAATATGTTACAAAATACTCAGTCTGAAAAGTATACCTAGCAGGATTTGTGGATTAATCCTGCACCCAAGCCCTATTTAATGCCTATGTTCCCATATTTTTTGCTGCGCCCAAATCCCAATTTCTGTAAAAAAAATCTTGGGTCTTTGGAGACATTCTTTTCAGACTGGCAAAATACCAATTGAAATTACAAAATGTTTGTAAACATTTAGGGGCCAAAATTAGGGTTAAAGCCGCTAAACTATAATACAAGATGCAGTCGCAGTGTAGGATGAGTTTGTAAATTGTAATTATGTATATTTAATTTATGTGTTGGTGATTGCTGCAATGCTGTTCATAAACTAGTCTGTGTTTTAAGCATGCCAAATGCTTTTTCTACCACTTGACGAGCTTGGGACAATTTTGTGTTGAACCTTATTTTTCTATCATCAAGATTGCCATCGTCACGATATGGAGTCATTACACAAGTTGTCAATTTTAAGGCCGAATCTCCAACCAAGTCACAATTTCCATCTGAGATAAATGTGTTGGGGAATTCTTCTAATTCTCTGCCAATGGTGGAGTGGCTAAAAGCCCTTTGGTCGTGCATGCTACCTGGGAATCCAGTAGAAATATTGGTAAATACCATGTCAGCATCGTACACCCCGAGCAGTAGCATAGTATGAACTAATTTTCTACTATTGTAGTCTCGGTGTACAGCAGCAGGGGGCTCAATCCAAATATGGGTTCCATCTACACTTCCTCTGACACCAGGAAATTTAGAGATTTTTAGAAAATTATTTCTCACTGCATTTAGATCAATCGGCCACGTTACATCCAAAGGTTCACATAATTGAATAAAAAAAAAGGTTCACTGAACTCATGGGATATCCAAATATATTGGAAATTTCTCTAAAAGTTGTTTTTGATGATAGGTACCATAGTGTCATGAGCAGTGCTGAACGAAATGGAACCTCAGGAAGTCCAGCATCCGATGTCGCATCATGTATAACAATAGACGCATTTGTAGTAGAATCAATTCCAACTCCACAAAGTCTTCATTTTTCATGCGAAAATGGCTGAAGAATACAGCATCATCGGCATCGAATATGTACTCTACAAATGATCGATCTTGATCAGAAGACCTAATAAACATAGAAAAATAGTAATTAATTGTGATTCCAATTTAGGTACTATTTACATAATACTGCTAGTTATAGCTGCTACCTGTAAACAAATTAATTAAGACATAAAATAATTCAGTATTGAAAATATGCCTATGCTCCATAGTTGTAATGGAATGATCAATTTACTTTCAAAATATATATAAATATAATTATGTTTCCAATTTGCTCCTAAATAGAAACATTGGTTATGAAGTAATATGGAAACAAAATAATCTTCAATGATTCAATCTCAAACTATGTGACTTACTTATTCTTGAAGAGCAGATGTGGAAGAGCGTTATCATGAACATTATGATCAGTGCCACTAGTGAATAGTTCATGAAACATAATTTCATCTTGATCTCTATCTGCAGATAGTCCAGCAACAGCTTGTAATGCAGCACTGAACAGCAGAGGACTGAAATAAAATATTACGTTTAAATAAGTATGCCAAAGGTATGACTATTTTGTAGCTAACATTAAATAGCAATTGCATAAAATATATATTATAATTTATATATTTAATATATATTAACTATTAAGTTAATATATATGTCAAAAATCATGTTTAAGAAATAAGATATTTAATGTATAATGTATTTTTACCGTACACAGACATTAAACCAAAGTTCATTAAATCTCATAGTCATTTCTGCTTTTTCTTGGAATAGACAAAGAATATATGTATTAAGCTATTGAAAATATACTCTGATGAATCATGAATCCATGATACAAGCAAATTCCCATCAGAGATATATCCAAGATAAATTACAAACTAGCTATTAGAACCAGATGGATTTAATTTCATAGGATGAGTTTGCTTACTTATTATCATTCTCCATTATAGCTTACTAGTAGCACTGTAGCAGAAGACAGAAATGATGGTCATGTGGATGGTAAATTATATGTAAAAGTAATTTATTCTGGAATAAAAATGGTTTATTAAGTTGTATATTACTATGAGATTCATTGATATAATTAAATAAATATATATGTTCATTAGTGTCCCAATATTCGAAAAACAAATTCTAACTATAAATTTGTAATTTAAGTAGATACTTCTGCACTTCCATTTACAGAACTAGTATAGAGATTAACACTAGAGAAAATTTCCTCTCCCTATCAACATTTAGAAGCAACCCTTTAAGACAATCCTTGCGAACTCTGATTAGAAAATGTTTACTGAACGGTAGCCATCTGCTAACTATGATCAGAAGATGTTTACTGAACGGTGGCTACCTGCTAACTAACTCGTTCATTCTACATAGCTTACATTTATAGTGACATACTAATGACGTATTAACTATATCAAATCATTACATTACCTATCTCCCCCTTTCATATAAATTGAAAATGAGTTTTAAAATTTTCATTTCAAAACTTCATTTTCAATTAAACAATTCTGAAATTTAAAGATATAAATCCCATTTTAATCAATCCTAAAATTCAAATTGAACAACCATAAACATCAAACCTATAACTGCTAAAAAATTTGAACAATTTTAAACATTTATTAATGGTTTAATTATATTTCTAATAATTCCTTTCTTCCCCTCTTTTATTTCTGAATGTCGATATTAAATAGTCTCCAGAAATCCAAAAAAGAACTTATACCTTGTATAAAAAAAATTAAATTCAAGCTTCCCTAATTTTCAAATCTTAAATTTAACATAAATGTAAAATTCAATTTGTTTCAAACAAACATTCAATTCATATTTTATTTACGTTAGCTTTAATTAAATTATTTAGCTTTTCAAAAAAATATTAAGTGTCACACTAAAATTAAACAATGTTCCTCAATTATTCATAAATTATAAAATTAACAATTTTGACGTTTTCTGACATGATTATAAAGTTGTTAAAAATTATTTCTAATAAACATAAAAATTTCTTATTTTTATTAAAATTCTGTGTCATTTTATTTTTTTAAACTATTATAATTTCATAGATACTTTATATTTTGTGTTCTCAATGTACTCTCTAAAATATTCTGAAAATTAACATTGATTCAACTTATAATCCTGCGCTTAAAATTAACATCCTTCCGTTAAAAAATAGAATTTCTATTTTTTAATTATTTTATTGAATTAAATTTACTATTAAATTCTTTGTTCAGAAAAATTAAAAGTTCGTTCAATATTTTACTGCTATATAGCTAGTTATAAATATAACCATATCATTAATGTATTTTAATTTAAAAATATTTCACTCTTTCATATTCCTACTATATTCTGATCATAAAATTTTCTAATTACCAAATTCTAATTAGTATTTGAAAAAAAATAATTTCTAAATATTCACTTCAAGATATTCACAATATGAATAATAATTCCTATTTATTCATAGCATGTATTCACCTAAGTTATCTGCAATTGAAATATCTAATTATTAAAATGCTGAGTCACTACTTCTTGTTATGATTCATTGTTAATCTGCTGATTTCTAAAAAAGCTATTAAAGTTCTTGACATCTTGTATGTGTTATGTGGACTTATGTGGCTTCATTTGTTTCGTGGTATGTTGTTATTTTTTAATGACCTTTATTTGTTATAATTATTACTAATTTATTAATTATGTAATATTGACACTGTTCTTTTGTCCTAGCAAAACATTACTATAAAAATTGTTAAACTGTGTGTAATTATGAAGCTCTCCTTCTAATTACACATCACTTTGTTACTATAGAAAGTTAAACACTGTTTTTGTTTCTTGACTCCTTCGATGAGGTATAGGTCCTTCCAACGCGTTACTTACATACTTCATTCACTCTTCAGTATTAATTTCATTTCCTTCTGCGAAATAATAATATTAAAATCATAGATATTTTAAATATAGACGTAAATTAATTTATAGTCTCATCATTTTAGCTGATATTTATTGCTGATTAATGTCTTCTTAATATTACTGATCGATGCAATACTCTTTTATACTATAAATTGAATAAAACATCTATCATTGTGATATTATTTTATCCCACATACATTTCCTATCATGTAACTGTCCCATTCTTACTTCTCACATTCATGTTCTTTCATCGTGATACTTACTTGGATCACCACCGGTTGACTCAACTATTTATTAACTGACACAGACATTTTGAACTATGAACAATGTCTGAAAAATCCTAGATAACAACTGCTTTTTTACAAGATAAATTAATACACAATGGCATTTTATTCCGTCAAAAGCAACATTTAATCATTTAAAATAGCAATCTTTACTATTCTAACCACTGGTACTGGGTACAGTAGATACACTGACTTCACTAATCCCATACATACATCTCTACTACAATACTCAGCATTAGAGTAGTTTCTTTAAGGGGACCGTCCCCGAAGAAATCTCAGCATTTTATCTTTATTTTTTTATTGTGTAAATAGTTGCTTTATAACCTTCTTATAGTGTGTGCAAAATATCAAAAGTCTCGTATAACTCTAACCCCCTGGGTAGAGGGGGAGAAACGGAAAAGTGGGCCGGGGGGTAGGGAGTCAATATGTGCTCTAAAAACCATCTCTCAGCCAATTATAATTCGTAATAATTAATTATCTCGCTATATCTGGTATCTAACCTACCCCTATAGCACGCCCACACCAATGAATGCAAAGAGAGATTGTTCAGTTATCCCTAAACCTTCGAAGCGGATGGATGCTGCGTGTCAGATCATCAAACTTTGAAAGGAAATTCCTACTAATTCTGAGATCTACAAATCTTGTAATTCAAACTTAAGGTTCTGGTGTTTGGTTGAAGCTAGAGCATTGCGGTTTTTTGCATTCGATACTCCATAATGATATCTACATTATGATTTTCTTCGATTTTTATTTTTCGAATTTGTTGTAGGAAATTTTTTCCGACAAAAATATTTTATCAAAATTTTTGGTTTACTTTTTATGAAAAAGTCGAAATTTAGAAAACCCATTCGAAAATCAAAAATCGAAGAAGACCATATTGTAGATATCAGTATGGAGAATCGAATGCAAAAAACCGCAATGCTCTAGCTTCAACCCAAAAAAAGCCTAGGTTTTCGAAAATGGTTCGAAATTCGAATAACTCGTTTTCTATGGGTCTAATCGAAAAAATGTCACGAACAAAAACGATAGATAATTCAATTTTATATATACATACAAAGTTTCAGAACCATAACTTCAATAATAATTTTTTTTCAAAATTTTGGGGACGGTCCCCTTAATCGCACCTTAGCGATATTGTTATTAACAGGCTTAACTCATATCACACTGGTCACTCATAACATTCTTTAATTAAATTGTCTTATCCTTTATTGAACCTCATTAATTCTCTTTACGGTTTCACATACTGCTAAAAAGGTCGAGTGAAAAATGAATACTATTGAATAGGTACCTAATTGTTTAGGATTTTCTAATTATCATGATCTCCTATGCTGCAATGTTATTATGGAGAGTAGCTATTTTAAGTTTTAGTAAAATTGAGCTTCTAAAGAGCTGCCTTTATCCAATAATTGGCTAAGATTCTTGCATCCTTTTAAATATACTCACTACTCAGCGAATGCAAATTTACCAAATTGACCGAAAACAATAGTACAAGGGAAGCCTAACAAGCTACTGATAAGTGGTAGGCATGGAAGTACTAATAGAAGGAAGCGGTGTAACGACTAACCAACAACGTATAAGCGTGACCATCGTGTTAGCACCTTGCTGTTCCGCTGTGTCATGTGGTGACTTCACAGCACACAGATGACGTCACTCTAGCGACAGACTGACAGTTCAGGGAGCATTCGCTCACGGCTCAGTGACGTTCAGGCGGCTAACATTTTGTTTAAATGTATCTGTAGTCCAGTCCACTGCTCAGTGTCATTCTAGCAGAGAGGGTTGGCAAGACAATATAAGATAGACGTTCAACTTAATAGGGCACATGCAAAAATAATAACAACCAATCAGAAGCGATCAGTAGCATACGTCACACCAAACAATAATAAACGTACGACCCCCCCCCTTGATATTCACAGAAGGATAATCTTTAGTCTTAATGATAATGATAATTTTATTGAATAAGACATTAGTACAATAGAAAAAGAAAAGAAATAACATTAAAAAAAATATTCAAGCCCTTTCGAAGTTCTATACATAGAACTTTTTGGGCAAGTACACAGCTAAATGATTGTAAATTTTATATTAAAACCTAAGCAAAACAAGAAAAATCATAATCAAAATACAAAAATAAATAGAACAGAAAGTATTCACAGTAAAAGAGAAAATTACACAGGGATACATTGACTAATAATATACTCCTTGTATCTCCTCTTGAAGACATCAACGGAACAACTATTTCTGATGTTAATAGGAATGAAGTTCCAACATTTAGGACCAATGAATTTGAGGGATTTCTGACATTGGGTAAGGCGCTGGAATGATGAATAAGCATTAAAAGAAGATCTGGTATCATGGCTATGTTCGGGATAGGCGAGATGACCTGATGAGTTAAGCTTAAACATTTGAATACCTAGATTAAACTAATAGATATCTTGAACAGAAAGAATATTAGTTTGTAAGAAAAGTGGTTTAGAAGGTGCAAGATAGTCAGAAGATGTTATTGATCTAATTATTTTTTTCTGAATTATTTATAAGAGGATTTATATGAATCTGAGAAGTGCCACCCCATATCAGGACTCCATACAAAAGATAGGGGTAAACAAGTGAATAGTATAAATTTATGAGTAATCTTCTGGGTACTAGACTATTGATTTTATAAAAGATGCCTGCAGTTTTAGATAATTTGGAACATATGTGACAAATATGCTGGGAAAAGGTAAGACGATTATCCAATTTAATACCCAGAAATGTGTGAAGTCATTAGAAATAAAAATATTCTCTACTGATTAGGAATCAGAAAACTAATTACTTTATTATTAATTAAGTTTACAAGATCGCATATGTGGTTCAATTTAGTATTTCGAATATAATCTACCATCTATTCGGAGAATATTCATAACTAGGTATACCAAACGAGTATAAACGTAAATAGGTAGCATATTGTTTTAGACGACACTAAGTTGTAGGTATACCTTAACGATGATTGGCTAGAAGTTGGGTCGCAGTGCTGACGTCAGTGCAAACATACTCTGTATTTTATAACATGGAGTTGAGCGTCTATCTTATATTGTCTTTGGGGTTGGTGCACGCACATTATGAATGCTCCAGCTTGCGTTCATTTGAGGGGAGCTTTTCGAAAATGAGGTTTTTTCTTTGTTTACCGTTTGATGTTTCTGAAACTTGGAAGGTATATGTAAAAACAAATTCTAAGACAATTTTGTTCATATGATTTTTCCAAAAAAATTGATATTTTTGAGTTTTTTTGTATCATTTTCAAAATCTATCTTCTCTCACAATTTTTGACCAATATTTCTGCTTTATGCTTCATAACATAGCTAAAAGGTGTGAAAACATTTTTTCGCTCATAGTTATTTGAAAATCATAACCAGTGAAAACGAAAAAGTAAAAATTGAATTATTTTTTTTATTTTTTTGAACAAATTTTGAAATTCCTAAAACGAATAATTGTAGCCTAGGAATTTACCTTCATTTTGCACGTTGAATAACAAAAATCGGTTGAAAACTCTAGAAGTAGGGATTTCAATTTGCAAAATATGAAGTAGGAGAAAAATGGCTTTAAAGTTTTAGGGTTCTAAAGTTTGAAAATGGGTTTTACCTGCTAATAAAAGCATACCACTGTGACATTGTCGGTTACACAACTTCATTGTGAAGATTGGGGATTTTTGAACAGTGGAGACCCCTCTTACCTCCACTCCATTGCATAACCATTAGTCATTAGGTTGGAAACACCAAAGTTTCCAGGAGCGAAGTACGTTTGTACGACTTATAGTGAGAATTTTGCAATTCTGTTTTCACAGTCTTGTAGAGATATGTATATAGATTAATATCAGACAAAAAAAAACGAAAAATGATATTTTTACCGTTTTTTTCGAAAAGCTCCCCTTAAGTCATTTCCATCGCATCTGTTGCTTAAATATTTAGCAGAAAATCATCATGTATCAATTAAAAGTCCAAATGTAAACATCAATATGATCGGAGAAGCTATTATACTGAATAATGAGCAAATGCACTTTCTATCAGCTGTTCACTGAATGCTTAATTTTCCAATAAAAACGTAATTTAATACTAAAATAAGAGTTAAGCCTTTTAGGTAAGGTTAAAGAAATGTAGAGTGTATTTAAAAATAGTTTTTACAAAGTTTAAGGCATTAAATTAATTAAAAATTACTCTAAAAATCAGAAACCAAATTATTTTATTACATTAAAACTCATTAATAAGGTTGTGACAATAAGAGTTCAAAATCATAGATCATGAAAATATGATAATTAATTGATTTAGTAGGGGGTTAAAGTCTGCTTCGGAACGAAAGGCCATATCGCTGACGTCAAAAGGAAATTAAGTACAAGGGACTGGAAGATGCAGTCAGAGAGGAAAGTGGCTCAATGAACAAAGTCACTTACCACCGTCGGTGACAAAGCTCATGAATGCAGAAAAGCTACTCCGTGAATGCAGTCACTTACCAAGGAATGTGACGGAAAGAGACACCAGTAGCCCTATAATTATTTTATCATTCAATTCATTAGAAAACTTGCTAAAATATATTCAGTTTAAGGTACAGGTTAGACATTTTTCTCTCACTGAATGACTTTTGATATTTCTAACTTTAATCAGTCCTACTTTAGGTCAGTATCAATCAATCAATATTTTTCAAATATAGGAATAAAAATAAAGCTTCAGGATAGATAATAATAATTTAGTAGGGGTTTAAGGTCTGCTTCGGACCCAAAGGCCATATCGGTGACATAAAAGGGAAATTAAATACAAGGGAATGAAAGAAGCAATCAGAAAGGAAAGTGGCTCCATGAACAAAGTCACAGTCAGTGACAAGCTGATGGATGCAGAAAAGCTACTCTGTGAATGCAGTCACTTCCAAGGAATGTGACGAAAAGAGACACAAGCACCGGTGACTGCACTCACGGATGGAAGAGGAGGTAGTAAACGAAATCTAAGAGCCTACCTAACAAAAAAAAATCTAAGACCTCGTTGAAGAGCATAAACCTATCGCTATCCTCTAAAACTGCAAGTAGCGTTAAAAAAAGTATAAACATGCTAAGAATTAAAAAAAAGAGACCATGCATAATCCAAATTACAACAGTTCGGGGCCCAAGGGACACCACCCCCCTTCTCTTCCATTCACCACAGACAGCTTCAGGATAGGGTCAAGAGCCAGTCATTCTGACACTAATATTAATTGCTAAGATAGACAACATTCAGACAAGGTTAATATTGACTACAAGGATTATAATTATAACGTCACAAGGATAATTAAATACGAACAGCTGAAATTTGTATTTTGAAAAATTTGCTATATACAAAAATGGCTAATATTAAAAGGAAAGTCAGAGATTGTCAATACAATGTTTAAATTTTATTAATTTAGGAGTTTAACGTCTGCTTCTAAACCAAAGGCCATACCGCTGACATCAAAAGGAAATTAAATACAAGGGACTGGAAGAAGCAGTCAGAAAGGAAAGTGGCTCCATCAACAAAGTCACTTACCACCGTCTGTGACAATGCTCATGGATGCAGAAAAGCTGCTCCGTGAATGCAGTACTTCTAAGGAATGTGACGAAAAGGGACACAAGCACCGGTGGCTGCACTCACGGATGGAAGAGGAAAATGAAGAGGTGATTAGTAAATGAAGCCTACCTAACACAAAATCTAAGACCTCGTAGTTGAAGAGCATAACCCTAGCGCTATCCTCTAAAACTGCAAGTAGCGTTAAAAAAGTGATAAGCCCAAGGGACGCCACCCCCCTTCTCTTCCATTCACCACAGACAGCGTCAGGATAGAGCCCCTGGGGGCCACAATGTTTAAATGATCAAATTTATATTAAGATATTATTTTAAAAGTATGCCTGTTTAAATATCCACTCCTTTTCAATAAACAGTCAATTAATTTATATTTAATTACTTCAATTCAAATTACTGACACCATAATTAAATGGGATTGGAGTCTCAATTTAAGTTATATACAGGTGACTTAAAATTCAAAGTACATTAATCCTTACATACCCTTACAGAAAAAGTGTTGCAATGATACCAAAATTTTAGGTAATCAAATTATTTCTGCCAAATCCTATAACCTGCAGAAAAATATTGAATGATAGCATTAAAGGTCCCCTCAAGCAAATATTTTTATTGCCTTATTCAACGAGGCTAATGTTTCTTATCATTTTGCTGTAAACCGCATCGAATTTGGTAGCATATTTTTAATTTTATATGCTTTTAAAGATTTTTGTAATCTAAACTGTACAAAACCTATTTTACTTCCGACTTACTAATTTAATAAGTTTTCAGCCTGAAGAAAAAGAATGTACACCATTTGTTTTGATTGTCAACTAGGTATTAGGTTTAATAAATCCATTTAATATTCGTGTAAAGGTATAAAATTAGATAAACTTATTATAGAAACGTTTATATACCTTAGGTAACAATTAATATATAAGATATAGGCCGAAAATGCATGGTTTGTTTATAAAATTTAAATTTGTAATCAAAACAAAGAGTGTACAATCTTCTTCTCGAGCATCAGATTAGTGATTCGCTCAATTGTTGCTCACAAA
Organism: Caprella mutica; assembly: GCA_947561585.1. Classification (NCBI taxonomy): domain Eukaryota; kingdom Metazoa; phylum Arthropoda; class Malacostraca; order Amphipoda; family Caprellidae; genus Caprella; species Caprella mutica. The sequence goes on from CANNZV010003059.1 coordinate 57,635, forward strand.
GTATTAAAAAACTTTAAAAATAAATTATGAAATATATACTGAACCGAATTGTATGCGGTTTGCGGAATAATAATCGTAGACCTTAGTTCTATAATATTATGTTATAAACTCATTTTTTTCCCGGAGCCTGGAGAGGACCTTTAACATATAGTGGGGGTTATACTTAACATGTCCATGACAATTTTGGGTTTAGAGTATGAATAATTTTGCGTAATCATACAATCATGCATGTCATTTAAAGGATTAATTATACAAAAGAAACACGATGATTATTTTGATAGTCATATCATATCAGTTTATGTTATGATAATGTACTATCGCGGAAAAGTGTATCCGTCCAATTGCTGAGGCGCGCATGAATAATCTAGTTCCCACTGTACCACGGATTATCGTACGCTACCCCAAATTCTCATTTTACCCCCGCATGTAAGAAATTTCTATTCTTTTTAATGCAGTGCGGGACATTTCGTCTTCAGCCGTCATGGTGAAAGGTCATCAAATTTCACTCTCTCTATTTAAAAACTTGTGTTTTAGGCAGATCGAAAATTAATCTTTCTTTATATACTAATTTCACTTAGCCTGGATAAGTTATTCTTCAGTCTTTCTAGCTGAGGACTCTTATTTTTTATTATCATGCTCATATGGAACTATATCTTTTACTTATACATTTGTAAATTATTTTTTTTCGCTTCTTTTATTTTCTAAGTTCTAGATTCAAAATTTTAAGCTATATTTTTTAATTCTTGTGAAAAATTGTTAATGCTACCATTTTTAGGCAGCTTAATCCTTGAAATTGAGATATTCGAAAGACTGATCAGATTTCTGAGCTAGTTGTTTTCTTCTTGGATATGAATTCGAAATATTTTTACCAGTTGATTTTTTTGCTTTTTGATGATAGCTGAGACGAAGTCCAGCTCAATATTAAGTGTTTCTGTTCTTGAGATCATTTCGAATTTGCAATTTATTACCAAAATGTGTACTTTCAAAACTTTTTATCTTTATTTCTGAACTTTGGAATAATACCGAACTTCAGAAATTTTTTTCTATAGTTAGTGAGTGGAACCATTTTTTATAGGTATCCAAACCTGCAAAATGTCGAGATTTGGAACAGTTTACGAAATAGCAAAATTAGATTTTATGCACTTCTTTGCATTACTCTGTACTAGAGTCATAAAGCAGTGCCCGCACAGTAATTAAACTATTAAATTTAAAAAAAATACGGAATTCTACTTTATATTATTGTGCCTAAATTCCTTTGAATACGATCTGTAGACATGGAATAGAAAGAAAAAAAAAACACCTAGAGCTGTAGCTTATAACCACATTTTACTTTTTATTTTAGCCTCTAAACTTCTAGAGTTTAGGTAGGTATATACTTTATTAAATGTTCTATAATGCATATGATTCTTCCATTCGTAAATAGCCGCCGGTTTACGTCAATAGTTCTATAATGTGGACTGTAGTATATACATTTTGTTTAAACTGTTCTTTCTGTATTTATAAATACCTTTAAATTTAAATCTTTTTCAGGTTTTAGTCTCACAATACTTATAGATATAACAATATTTATGCACTATAAAAAAAGGGAAAACCTACGAATAATTTTCGGAACAGCTGGATGCTCAAGGTTAGTGTTAAACGGTAAATGTAATTACGTATATTCACCTAATTCATTTTTCCCATAATATTCATCTTCTAATTCTACTACCAAATTCTCGTTTTTATTTTGTGCAGATAACTCTTAAGAAATTTCTTTCTTTCTGGGTAGCAAAGAATTTATAAGCCTGCATGAGCTCTAGGGTCAAGCAGGTATATTACGGCCCTTTAATTTTTCATTGCAGCCCTCTCAAGAGAGTCTCTAAAACATTTTGAATCAAAATTCATTAAAATGTTGCATAGCTATCAAAAGAAGCACAGTGAATGCTGTAACTAATTAATTTAAGTTCTGACGTGTGTTTTGAAGCTATGATGTTTCAGTTGTTAGAGGCCGCAGTTAGTAAGTGGGCCGCAATTTACCTGCGTGACCCTATCATGAAGCTGTTTGTGGTGGATTTAATAGAAGGGGGTTCCCTTTGGCCTCGAACTTTTGTAATTTGGATTAATAATTGTCTTTTTTCATTCTTATTATTTTTGTCTTTTTACGCCACTTGCAGTTTTAGAGGATAGCTCTAGGTTTATGCTTTCAAACTACGAGGTCTTCGACTTTTGGGTTTGTTAGGCTTAATTTACTATCCCCTTTTCATTTTAATCTTCCATCCGTGAGTGCAGCCTCCGGACCTTAAATTGGGTCTTTTTTTATCCTTTTTTTTAAGTGAATGCATTATCGGAGTAGCTCTTCTGTATTCATGAGCATTGTCACCGACGGTGGTAGGTGACTTCGTTCTTGAAGCCACTTTCCTTTCAGACTGCTTCTTCCAGTCCCTTGTATTAGCGATATGACCTTTGGTTCCAAAGAAAACGTTTAACCCCTCCTTAAATTAACAGAGTTTATTTATTAATAACTTTATACTAAAAAAAAAACGATCTTAAATTCATAATAGTAAATATGTAAGATATTCATGTTGCATTTATGAAAGTTTTCAACGAATGACACTATGTAACAGTCATGAATTGAAGAAAGAGGCAGATAATTTTTCGATACGAACAGTTGCAATTGGATGATGACCAAGTTTTTTTTTTCCTTTTTGTTTCATTGAAATTCACTGTTTTGTAGAATAGCACTAGATAGGGATAACAATGTAGTCTTAGATTGTTTATTAATTGTTTGCACCCTGTTTGTTCATTTTCCTCTTACTTCCGCGATTACTAGATTCTCATTCCGTAACATTCCATTGAAGAGTCTCTTTCATTCCATTCACGGCGTCTCTTTCCAATCTAACTGCTAGATCTATATTAAGGTCTTTTCTATTTATTTTCCGATTAACGAAATCTCGAAATCATTATATTCGCATCAAACCTATTCAATAACAATAACTTATATACTAATTTATATTATTAAAATTTGTTTCCAGTTCAATGGGTAGAGCGAGCATTCGCTAGGAGGAACTCGAAAGACCACTACCTATGACCAGATCACTTCTCCTCACAAGAAAGCGAAGAAACAAACGACAGCAGTGCAAATCTCCCTTTTCTTAATTGGTAAGGACAAATTTCTATTAGTTCAGTGATAACTGATAGAATTAGCAAAATTATTCGTATCTGTTATGTTTCATAAATATATAATTTAAAAAATGTATGAAATTTTTTTAAAGATATAACATAGTAGGCTAATTACAAAGCCCCCAGTGCCTGTATCCTCAATCTGTTCAGGTGAATATAAGAGAATGCACAACAGCTTCAGGCTTATCATTTTTGTGGCTAATTGTAGTTTCCGAGGATAACTCGTATGTTTTTTTTTTTGTCCGGTAGGCTTCATTTATTATCACTAAGGCTCGGACATTGGGGCATTTATAAGTTAAATGCCACTAGCGCTCATAATGCTCTAAACGCTATAAACGCCCCAAAAATGCTCAAAAACGCCCCAAAATGCTCAAAAACGCCCCAAAATGCTCAAAACTCCCCAAAATGCTCCATATGTACTCTGGTTGACTTATATTGCGCACCAAGATTGAGTAATGTCAAATAACTGTATCATTCTTAACGGATGGACAACTGCACTTTTAAGTGTATTTAATGGTTCATAGAGCTTAAACGTGAATGGTCGAACTAATTTCACATAGTTATCTGCCAGTGAATGCTGAGACTGTTTATTTAGGTAACATTAATAATTCATACATTTCTTTCACCATCTTTCATATTACCAATAATTAGTTCGTATAAATATACTTAAACTAAAAATAGATTAAAATACGAATTTGATATTGATAGAGAGATAGCTTCAGTGAAATACCAGGGTATGTGTTTGTGTCCTATTGCCTAGGTACAGTCAAAGAAATTGTATCCGTATTTATTTTTTGATAGTTAACTAATTTCAAATGTTGAAGAGAAATCATATTACAGGTAAAGCTCGGGCATGTTCTATAAGGGCCATGTAGCTCTTACAATGACATCTTTAAATTATATGGATTAACAAATATATTCTATGTCTACCATCAATCTAGTCATGCATTGATTAATTTGATTATATTCACTTAATGAGTTAATGTATTGTTGTTCACTTTTTTAATGATTTAATTTTGTTACCCTTTTCTTATACATTTTCTTTGATTAGAAAAGTTCTATAAAAATTAAAATGAGGTGTAACTATTCTAATAGTAACCCTAGATTTTCACGTAATTCATATTTATTTAGTTACCAATATCTTTGTTTTATTTTACATACCTTTTTTTTCGTACATTTGTTTGAGTTAGTAAATACTGGGTTGAATGTTACGCAAGGCGTAGTGAAAAAACCAGACTGAAATATTTCCCGAATTGACTCCCTAAGATATTTCCCGCTATGCTAGTGCCCCTATTACTTCCACAGAAGTAGAGATTATTCTTTTTATTGAAATATGTGGTCTCAGATAGACGATGAAGGGTCAAAAAATGTTAAGGAACTGATGGTTTTATCTTGTTAATATGGGTTAACTTTCACATTCTTACCAAACTTCAACAACATGTGATGCAAGAATTTTCTGTAACATTATAGACTCAATATAGATTCCAATTATTATATGTACTGCATACGTTCGTTTTGGTTTCAACATTTATTGTTCTTTTTCTTATGTTTTTTAAGTATTGCACAATACTTTTGAGCCCTACATATTTATATAATGATTTTTCAAAATGAATTATTTATCGATAAAAATTAAAGATAATTCTTGTGTATATTTCATCCAAAAACTCTTCAAAAAACAAAACCTCGTTAAAATTCTTACTTTGATAAGTAACACGCTTTTTATTTCGGTGCATGAAACACTCCAAAAACTGCCTCAAATGCACCAATAACTGTTCTCGAATGCACTGATAACTGCTTCAAATGCTCCGATAAGTGCCCCAAATGCCCCGATAAGTGCCCCAAATGCCCCGATAAGTGCCCCAAATGCTCCGATAAGTGCCCCAAATGCTCTTTTCTATCGCTCCTACTGCACATTTATAGCGCTACAAGTGCTCGTTTTGACCGCTACTACTGCTCTTTTTTAAGTGCCCCAATGTCCTAGCTCTAATTATCACCTTTCCTTTTCCTTTTCCATCTGTGAATGCTGCCACCGGTGTTGGTGACTCTTTCCATCACATACCTTGGTAAGTGACTGCAGTCATGGATTATTATTATTTTTTTGCATCCATGAGCGTTGTCTCCGACTGGTGGTAGTTAATTCTTTCATGGAGTCTCTTTCCTTTCTAACTGTTACTTCAAGCCCCATATATATATATTCAATTTCTTTTCAATATCAGTGATATGGCCTAAAAACTTCCAATTAAATTTATTGGCAATTGTAAATTATTTCGTTCAAATACTTTACAATTGGTAATTGTATATACACAACTTATGGTTTCTGTAGTTTCTGAAATACTGAATTCTTAAATACTGACTGTTCATATCCACTCCATGGTGATACGGTTATTTATTTTGCTAGTATTAAAATTTGCAAATATTCTGAGTACTGGTAATAATTAATTTAACTCTTATATAGTTACTTGTATATATTTTTTTAACATCTATTAAGAGAGTATAATGGTGGTTCTAAAGAAAATAGTTCATTATAGTTGTATCAACTAATTTTTTTTTAATTGTAGCTTCTTGTTTATAGCCTAGTTTGGAATTCTTGATCATTAAACTAAAAAAACGTTTAAACTATTAAAATTTACTGATAATACGAATGGCTTATTTTATACAATATCCTAGATTACTTCAACATGTAACTAGCCGCTAAAATGAGAGTTTCTACAATATTTCATTAGTCCTTGTGACATTCATATTTGAACATTTAAATAAAATTAAGTAGTTTAGTGACATTGTTCATTATTTTCTACTTATTGACTTTCATTTTTTTCTATTTTACAGTTTCGTTCTTTGCATCTCCTTTGACAACAAATCGAATAAAATTAAATACTTCCTTCCATTTTTGAGGCAAATATGTATTACTCTTTTTCAGTACAATTTCTGTTTCCATAAAGCTATAATCTTATTTAAAAAAATGACCAATATTTAATTACAAGAAATTAGTAAAATTCAATTATTTCTTTTGTAATTTTTTTGCCCACCATAATAATATATCATTGCCCACCATAATAATATATCATTGCCCACCATAATAATATATCATTGTACAACCATAATAATCTCCAAAATCCTCCATTTTAATTTGTCTATCTATATCTTTCATGCATTATACGTAAAGCTTATTTACATTAAAATCAATTACATAAAATTTATTAACATAAATACATACAAATACCTCCTTCCTACTTCACGTCCCTGAATGATATAGGGACGTGCACTAGGAAAGGGGTATTTTTAAATTAATTTATCTCAAATTTAATTAAATTTCATCTGATTAAAATATATAGCACAAATAGATATTAATTGACAGAAAAATTAGTATCTTAACTGCAAATACTAATAATACCAAAAAGGAATATTTGAATTTAAAATTCAGCAAATTAAAGAATATAGATTTGGAAAACAAATTGAAATATATATACTCTTGCTTTCTCTTAAAATGGTTATCAATATAAGAAAATTATTAATTTATGATTACCCCCTTCTTAGTTCCCGTGAAATTACGGTCAGATGAAATGTTATTCCACAACGTGAAAAAATGTCTATGGGAAAATGTAACCACATTTTAAAAAAAGTTAAAATAGTGAGACACTCCCTTTAAAGACGATATTTTTACATTAAAAAGGAAGAGAAAACAAATGAGGTTAATTCCAAACGTTTGTTAGAAAGTTCGATATCTTAGTAATATTACGATACAAGTTTTGTTCAATTTTCTTTAGTAATTAACTGAAGCCTAATTAGCCAACTAATATTTCTTGGTAGTCAGTTATAACCTAATTAGTGTTGTAGATCCCTGGTTTACTACTACCTGACTATAGTATCTATGTACCTATTTAGTAATTAACAAACTAATGTTGCTTAGGGTTACTATTCACTAGTCCGACGCCCCAATAGTCCGACACTTTAGTAATTTATTACTGATTTAACATAAATATCGGGGCACGTGCCGCCCTCCAAACCCCCTTGCCATGTCATTAAACAATCATGAAGTGTGTCGTACAACAAACTACAGATACAACAAACTACATTAAATGATGAAATACAATGAGGGAATAAATAAATAATAAATATATATAGAACTAAAGTAATATGAAAGAGTGATATTAAATTTAAAAATGAAAGAAATTAAAAATTATTTTATTATTTAGATTAGTTATTAATTGAGTAAACCTATTTAATCATTTTTTTTATTTCAATTGAAAAATAAAAACGAATAATAACACAGAGATATATAACTGTCGAGTAATTAACTACTCAACTACATTCAAACTGTGTATCTTCTATATACCTCAATGACCGAAAATAATTTGAACTTCATTAGGTATAATAATGTTACATAATTTAAAGCGCTATCGGTATAATTTGAAATTAAACAGATCATTAATTTCCTCATAATCACGAGTAAACTAAGTCATAAAATATACATTTTATTTTGATAGTCAGTCAGTGATTAAAATCTTGAATATGATAGAGTCAGATAGACAGTGGTTGGTTTACTAAACGAAAGTCCACCCCAAGTGACTGTATAAGAACAAACCTATTTACGAACATTCAAGCTTTGAATGACCATAAACTAATACAATGAATTACATTAGATGTTAACAATAGTATATATTTGTAAATAAAATAACAGTTTATAAAGAAATAGAAGTACACAGTTAAAAACATTATTTTTTCTCTCTGTAATCATTTACCGCCAAATTATTTTCCACAAATCTGTATATCCCTATTTACTATATAGTATTATTATACGTTCACACGCACCGCCCCATCATCTCACCCCCCCCCCTCCCCCTTCTATTAGTATTTTTTAGTTACCTACCGAAATGTTTACCAAATTGATGAACCTGGAACTGCAAAGAAAAGCTATATCATTGTCAACTGATAGATCTCTGTATTGTTAAAACAAAATTATATTCTAATGTTAAACTAACATATAATTATTATTGGATGTGATTTTTCTAGAATCTAAAATAATCATGCATTTTCACAACTTTGGTCGTTGTTAAGAAAATATTATTGAAATATTAAAATCAAATTCTGGATAAAAAGATGTATTATTGTGACTGTTATTTGAATGACGATTCGTGATATATTGAGTAAATTTTATACCTAATGGTAATTTTACATATAATATGGTTCATACTACCTAGTTTAATTATTCGATTGAGGTATTTGTTATTAAATTTAAATAAATATTGATTAGTTATGTACAATTTGGATAGCAGATTTATTAGGGTAAGTTCCAAGTTATCGAACAGTTTCATTTTCGAGCACGTAAAAATATCTTATAATTATTATTCTATACTCACATTAACCTTTTTTACTTGTTCGTAAAACTAGAACCGTTCGATAACTCGGAACTTACCCTGTAGATAAGTATGATTTACTTGGTTGTTTTAGTAACGTGATACCTAGCAACACACAGTCTTTTAGTTAAAACTGATAGGAAACGTAACAATGTTCGGATACCCGTAGTACTCGGAAAGTGAATTTTCTACTACATAACTAGGTAGTTAGTAGTAAACTAAGAAATGCTTTATGTTTTCGGTTATATTACTATAAATAATGTAATTATTAAGTTGAAGATTTCATTACTATGATAATAGTGAAATATTGTTGTAACTTATAAGTTACAAATATCTTATCTTCTTTGTAACTTATAAATTGAATTAAATTAAATAACACTAGGTATATAGTACATATCATAGGATATTTTAAAGATTATCATTATTCATTAGTTCTCTCTTACTCTCAAGTAAAAGAGAGAAAATATTTGTGATTGAGCAACGAGTGCTTCACTTCACTCACTCTATTTGGTGCCTAGAGTGACATAATATAAGGGGGGGGGAGGGGTCGTAAGGGAGGCGGCTAAGGGGATCAGGGGAGAGTAGCGATATGGTTAGTAGTGGCGGGATCTGTGCTATCCTCCAATAATCTCATTAATAAAATATTTATTTATTTCCTAATAATAATTAACTTGTTGGCAATATATCATGTACATTTAAGTTTATTTCACAACACTGAATCAGTCACAATTAACATGTACTGCAAATAATGATCATCATACTGTTTTTACAGGATGGCATATTTCTCTATACCTGTAAATGATATAAATCATTCACTGCAATAAATTATTAATTTTTGTATAGTTTATATATTTGTTACTTGGCCCTATAAATTAACAAATAAATAATTTAATCATTTCCCTTCTGTCTATTGGTGATACCTAAAGCCCCGTCCAGACGGTCAAATTTATTTAGAGAAGTGACAAACTTAATGACAAACTAAATGACAAACTTATCGTCAGTTTTCAAGGAGTGTCTACACGGTCAAATTTTCTCGCCAAAAGTTTGAGGTTCACTGGCGTCAGTTTCGCTGTAGCTTTCACTAAGTGAGGTTGTCGAGTAAAGTTACTCTGTGAATTGTTGACAAAATGAACGGAGCTAGAAGAAAAACTTATATAGCTGCTATCGCAACTGCACTTGTGATGGAAGAAGAAGAGGATGGTAGTGATGAACCCAAAAGGATATGGATGAAGAAGTGGTTACAGCGCAGAGATGAAAGGGGATGTTACAGCCAAATCTTCAATGAATTGCGCAGTGAAGAGAGGAAAGATTTCATCAACTACTGCCGAATGCCACCAGAACTCTTTTTCCACATATTACACCAGATTTCTCCATTAATATGTAAAGAAGACACAATGATGCGAGACAGCATACATTCTTGTGCTAGACTAGAGGCTACACTGCGTTGGCTGGCAAGTGGAGGTAGCTACACCTCTCTCCAATATTCAACAAGAATCTCCAAGCAAAGCTTATCGAATATCATTCCTGAAACCTGTAGAGCTATCTATGATACTTTCAAAGAAGAATACATGAAGGTAAATAAATCATTATAATTAATCAGTAATTCCATGTTACAGAGTATGTCAGTTAAAGCCAATTAATTGGCTTAGATTTCAAAAGGTCAACTCAGATATGTCTAATTGACTTTTAATTTTGAATTAATTCCTATGTTCCCATGTTTATTTTGGCTTGAAATCTTCAAAAAATGAGCCAATTCAGCCAAATTGGCTTGGCTCTGAATTTTTGTGAAATTTAGGCTCAAAAATTGGCTTACAATTTTTCAGCCTCTGAAACATGAGTATTATAGTAGGTACCTATAGGGAAAATTAAAAAAAAATAGACTCATAGCTCAACTTCTCAAGAACTTTTCAACTTAGCGCAATTCTAATTTTTATTTATGCAAATTAATGGATGGTTAATATTTAGTTATTTACATTAACGGAAAAATGTCCCTGTGATTATGTTCATTTTTGTGAATCAGTGATTTATAATAATAATGTTTTGAAATGTGGCAGGAAAGTTGCCAGTTTAGTGAGAAAATCGATCCAGGTCGCCACATTTAAGATACGTTAAAGAAGAAATTTGGCTTCCTAGTCAAGATTTTACACTTGAAAACATCCTTATGCTTCATGTCTGGTGCATGTGTATCTCATGAGACTATTTTAGAAGTGATTTACTTGATATTTACAGGTTTTCCAATTTATTTAACCCCTCAAAAATCGCAAATATATCATATTTTGGTAAATTATGGAAAAAAATAGATTTATTTGAGATAAATTATGAAAAAATTAATTAATTTAGATGCTATGTAACATTTGCTAGTCTACTTTAATAAGTTCTTCAAAAAATTCAAAGCTCAAGTCTTAAATAACATAGCTAGATTCAAAATTCAAATATTTATTAAATTCCTATATTCCCATTACTTTACATTTCAAATTTAGATGTTCAAATTAAAATTCATGAAAATCACAGTGTGACTCAAGACTATATTTTAATATTTACTAAATCACTTATTTACTTATTTTCCTTTGGTTTTAAATTTTAATGTCTTCCATGAATAAATTACACAACTAAGATTAACTAATTATATTTTATATAGCTTCATAATATATTTAAATGCTTCAATAAAACTATTTTGAATGATATAAATATAATATTGATGATTTCTGATAAATTAAAAATGATTTTAGAGCTTCAAAGGATAAAAAAAGAAATTCTTAATGCTGTAAGCGAAATTTTTGTATCTAGTGTTTTATTTAAAATGCTTCATATTTTATATATAGAGTTTGTGGTAAATTAGCTATTCATAGTAGGTACCTTTAGTTTCATAGCTACATTAAGGTAGCTAAACCCAAGTGTTGAATAACTTTTGATTATTGATTCTGTTTTTTCTTCATCAGTCATTTGTTAATAGCTATTGGCATTACCCTGCTCTTATAGAAAAGTAAATAACAGAATTAATGTATTGAGTTTAAATTTTAATATAACCTTTTTTTTTGCAGACCCCAACGACGACTGAAGAATGGATTTTGATTGCTGAAGATTTCCAAAAGAAATGGCAATTTCCCAATACAATTGGTGCTGTTGATGGCAAACACATTTTGATAAACCCTCCAACCAATGCAGGAAGTTACTACTATAATTATAAAGGGACACACAGTATAATTTTACTAGCCATGGTAAATGCCAACCTTGAATTTACTTATGCTGATGTGGGCATAAATGGGAGAGCATCTGATTCTGCAGCTTGGGATGTTTCAAATTTGAAGAGTGGAATTGAAAACAACTTACTAAATATTCCCACACCATCAACTCTTCCTAATAGCAATAAGATAGCACCATACTGCATCTTAGGAGATGATGCATTTCCTTTAAAACCTTACATGATGAAACCCTTTGCCTTCAGAAACCAAGATTATGGTCAGAAAATTTTTTCATACAGATTGTCACGTGCCAGAAGAACAGTAGAAAATGCATTTGGATTACTGGCCAATAGATTCAGAGTTCTACTCTCTCCAATCAATTTGAGTCCGAAAAAAGTAGAGTCTGTCATACTTGCTTGTTTGGTTCTTCACAACTTATTGCGGAAGATGTCCCCTGAGTACACTGGTCCTGGTAATGTAGACAATGAAAGTATAGAGCAAGGCATAGTTGTCGAAGGGAACTGGCGAAGACGAAGGCATCTGTTGAATCTGCAGGGGCATCCTAGAAATGTGTCTGGTGATGCCAAAGCTGTTCGTGAACAATTCAAAGACTACTTCTTAAATGAAGGATCTGTTCCATGGCAGGATCTTTTTGTCAATCGCCATTAAATTTTCAAAATTTAATATAATATATGTTACCTATTATCTTATTTGGGAAAATTTTCTAACACCTCTATAGCAGTAACAAACTAATAGCTAACAAGTGGAAGTAATATTTCAACACTTGTTTGAATTTATCTCAGACATTAATGGGTTAAAATGTCATACCTACTCAGCTTGTTGAATGTTATGCTTATTGCAGCCAGTGTTGTTTGTTATACTTTAACTGTTTCTTACATCAACAGACCACAACTAACATTAGCTAGCTATTATATTTATGCACATGCACATATATATATATGTTTGCTTTGAATTATTCAGCTACTATTTAATCTTTATTATATATTGGAATAGCTAATCAATATATTTTTTACTTTTTGCACTTATTAGATACAATTGTGTATTATGCACAACATTTCAGTAATTGTTTCATTAGTGATATTCATAATAGGTGAAGAAATACAGGTAAATAGCTATATATTTAATATCACAACTGTGTTATATCACAAGATAATGCTATGAACAGTCATTTTGTTTAAATTATCCTTATTGCTTACTCCTATATAGATCATATGGCATATGCCTTCCAATTTTAGTTCATTTATTATTAATAACAGCACAATTTGTTAATGAAAACTACAAAAAAAACATTATTTATATATTTATACCAGCCCTTTTTTGTGATGTATGTATTATTAGTAAAGTATGTATGCAAAGCAATTTGTAGTTATTTGTATAGTTATTTAATTTGTGTATGCAAATTAAATAACTATATATAACCTTGAATAGAAATAAAAAAATTAGTAATATTTTTACATATTAGTAATATTTTCAAATATTAATTAAATAACTATATATAAATAACTAATATCCTTGAATAGAAATAAAAAATTGTAACAAACGTAATAACTGGAAGTCAGTTAAGTCATAAAAAAAATATTTACAGTGAATCAACTATTTTAAGATGAGTATTTTTGATAGTTAATGAATGGACCTAATTTGAAATTGATGAATGGAGCTAAATGAAGTTAATGATTGATTGGTTGAAGCTGTGTTGAAGCACAAATTGAACTATTTGTGCTTCATCACATCTTCAACCATAGAATGTGTTAGTCTATTATTTAAAGCTAAATATGAATAATACTGCATTATGATCCTAGCTATACTAAATTGCTCTTTGCTGTCTGCCAGCCTCAGTGACTCTGCTAGCTCATTAGCAAAGATAGAGTAGCAGTCTGGCTGAGGCTCAGCATCTACCTTCTTCAGTGATTCCATCACTGCATCCATCATAAGAGTAGAATTTTTTTTTTCTGTTTTCCTTCTCTTAGATGGAGGAGCAGAAGATGAAGAAGGAAGACTATTTAAAGAAGGTAAAGTCACAGGAAGGGTAGAGGGAGTAGAAAAAGGGAATGAAGACATGGAAAGTGTAGAAGGTAAAGAAGTGGAAGGCAAAGAAACGGTAGCAGAGGGTAAAGAAAAGGTAGGAGAGAGCAAAGGAAGAGTAGAAGAGGATGCAGGATGGAAAGATGTTGATGGAAGGCAAGATGGCTGATGGCAGGGACCTGGAGTGGGACGGTGAGGAGATGGCAGAAGTTGATGCGACAGTGAGGTGTCTGACACACATTCCTCATATTCTTCTTGTGTCAGTGTGACAGTGGGAATATCTGGCAGGTCGATTCCTACCTCTTCAGCCAACTGGTGGAACTCTTCATCAATCTGGAAATGATAAGGTTTTGGTTATTAGTTATTTGACAGCAGCCTATGTTTACATGTAATTATTGGAGAAATTTTTGAGAATTTTAGTCATTTTGAATACAATTTGAAAATCTTTTGGAGACAAATTATCTTAAATTAAAATCTAGCCTAACTGTCTTTCCCTACTTTGAGACATACCTGCAGCTGCATATCCTCGTTTTCAGATTGAAGAACTCCTAGATTTAAAGTTGACTGAGGAGTTTCCATCAAGTCACCACATGCCAGGAATTGGAGTAAGCTAAAGCTCCAGAGTGATGGAATGTAAACATCCGCTGTCCCAGCTCCAGACTTTTTTGATGCCTCTAGCATCTTCAACTCTTTGCGAAACTGGGTCCTCAAGATGTTAATTTTTTTTCTGACTGTTTCTACAGTTACTCCAGGTTTGAGCTGTTGAAGTCTGGAAGTCATTAGTGCTAAACTATTACTTCGCTTCCCCCGCTTGGCATAGTCAGGGTTTTTGACTTGCCATAGCGAGGGGTACTCTTTCAATAGCTCAATAAATGAAATTGTGTCAGAACGTGACCAAGTATTCAAGAGTCTGTCGTCAGCCATTGCAACTAGATAAATACTAAGTTTGAAAAAATTGAGGTTTTTGTAGGTGTACCTAGCTGTAATAAACTAAAATGACGCGCAAATAAAAAAATATTATTGCCGGAAAGTCAGTTTGTACTTCAAACTTTATCGTCAGCAAATAGTTTGACAAACTTTTTGCTGACGATATCCAACATGTTGGAATAAGAAAACTGATGAAAAGTTTGACGGTTTGCTGACGCTAGGAAGTTATCGTCATTTAGTTTGTCATTAAGTTTGTCACTTCTCTGAAAAATTTGACCGTCTGGACGGGGCTTAAGTAAGTAGTGTCTCAGATGATTGACAGTTGTACAATCAGTGACATAAGTCAGGCAGCCAGTGGATGTGACTGTATTTTCGCGCGCTTGACAAAATTAATACAGTCCACCACTTCACATGAATGACCAATGATTGAAACACTGAAATTAAATCATAGGTGAAAACAAATGTATTTGTATATGTTGTATATAAAATATCAGCTTATAAATTAACATACATTAACTTAGAAGATAATTTCTTTCTGTGTAATTAACCACTCGTTCTTTTCTCCCCCCACCCCCGATAATAAGTTACACCTCTCCTCGCCCTGTACCTCCCCCCCCCCCCCCCTAAATCACAAAGTACCTTCCTGAGTAATGCAATGGAACTGTAGAGAAAACCTTCTTATTTAAAAAAGCGTTACTGAATTATTGAAACCTTTTTTTCCTCACATACAGTTATTGATCTTGTAATGTATCATAAAATGAATAACTTTATTACTAGGTTCTGATTTTAACTTATCTTATCAGCTTCGCAGATTGCAGAAGGTTACACTTTAGGCAGTATTTATTTATTTGTAATCATGCTAGGTTCTCGCATAACTCAAAAAGGTTTCAATCAAATTGCCTGAAATTTTTATAGGTGTTTGTCATTATCCAGGAACCAGTTGGTTAGATTTTACTGATTGTTACAATAATTAGTAACATTATTTTATTATCAAATTATTCTTTAGTGACACATTTTAGTTAGGCTATATATTTATTGTTATTTGAACATATTGAAAAAAAATTTCATCGTAAAATAAACACTAAATTTACTATCATTGATGACTGACTGTAGGTACTGTCGTACTGGTAGTTGGGGCCGGAAGTGATATTTCTTCTAGGTAGTTAGGTACTACACCTTTTTAAATTAAATTTAAAACATTTTTAAATTAATTTAAAAGAAGTCAAGTTATATTTAAAAAATTAGAAAAAAAATAATTCGAGTTATATATAAAATAGTTCAACTTAAAGCTACTCCGTGAATGCAATCACTATCCAAGGAATGTGACGAAAAGGGTCACAAGCACCGATGGCTGCACTCACGGATTGAAGAGGAAAATGAAGAGGTGTTACAGTTTTCGGTGTTATTTCTCGTTTTACTTTTTCATTAAAATAAAAATATTTTTTAAATAGGTATGCTCCATTATTAAATAATCCTAACAATAATTTTTTTCTTACATTTTGATAATTTTATATTCCTTTGTTAGTTTTCTTTATTTCTAATATATGATTATCAGACTAGGGGTTTTAAACATTATTGCCGATCCCCCCCTGATTGTCCCGAGGCTACCCTTAGGTAGGCCTTCTTTTTGTTATATTGTAGGTCTTAGGTTTTGTTTAGTTTGGCGCTCTTTTTCTTCAGCTTCCCTTTGTATCTCTCCTCAAATTCTTCTTCTTATTTCCTCTTCCTTCTGCCTTGCTATATCCATGGATAAGCAGACTGACTGTGTAGGTCTCTTATCCATGGGTGTCTATTCTTGCCATCCATGCGCTGGGTCGACACGGTTACCTGTGGTAGCCGAGTAGTCGACCTAGTGCATGGAGCGTACTTTCACTGTCCCCTCTTCTAAGAAGGCCTTCTTCTCTTTATGTCTCTTTGGATCACCTCGTAGTGGATAGGGACAACTTTTAAACCTTGAATATAATAATAATAACAATAATTTCTAATATATTTGAATGATGCAATCATTCATTGTATTTCATCATATAATGTTGTTAGTTGTATCCGCTAGTTTGTTGTACTACACACTTCATGATTATTTAATGACCTGTCACGCCCCTACATATACATATATTTGATGTTAAGCAGTAATAAACTGCAAAAGTGTCGGACTGATGTTGGACTAGAGGGGCGTCAAACTAATGGTGTTGTCGAGCCAATGAATAGTAAGTAACCCTATGAGTTTAACTAAGACCCCGTAGTTTAAGAGCATTTAACCCAAGCACTGTCCTCTTAAACTGCAAGTAGTTTGAAAAAATGGTAAACAAGTAAAAATTAAAAAGATACATAATCCAAATTACAACAGTTCGGGGCCTAAGTGACGCCACCCCCCTTCTTTATCATTCACCAAAGACTGCTAACGGATAGAGCCCCTGGGGGCTCAGTTTTAAAATCACGGTATGTTGCTAGGTACCGAGTTTATTTAGGGAAAACAATCAAATTATTCATAC
>CANNZV010003060.1:0-74756 GCA_947561585.1 Caprella mutica
GGCCTCTATCTACATTGTCTACAGGCCTCTATCTACAGTGTCTACAGGCCTCTATCTACAGTGTCTACAGGTCTCTATCTACAGTGTCTACAGGCCTCTATCTACAGTGTCTACAGGCCTCTATCTACAGTGTCTACAGGCCTCTATCTACAGTGTCTACAGGCCTCTATCTAGTGTCTACAGGCCTCTATCTACAGTGTCTACAGGCCTCTATCTACAGTGTCTACAGGCCTCTATCTACAGGTCTAGGCCTCTATCACAGGCCTCTATCAAGCCTCTACATGTCTACAGGCCTCTATCTACAGTGTCTACAGGCCTCTATCTACAGTGACTACAGGCCTCTATCTACAGTGTCTACAGGCCTCTATCTACAGTGTCTACAGGGTTCTATCTACAGTGTCTACAGGCCTCTATCTACAGTGTTTACAGGCCTCTATCTACAGTGTCTACAGGCCTCTATCTACAGTGTCTACAGGCCTCTATCTACAGTGTCTACAGGCCTCTATCTACATTGTCTACAGGCCTCTATCTACAGTCTCTACAGGCCTCTATCTACAGTGTCTACAGGCCTCTATCTACAGTGTCTACAGGCCTCTATCTACAGTGTCTATAGGCCTCTATCTACAGTGTCTCCTCTATCTACAGTGTCTACAGGCCTCTATCTACAGTGTCTCCTCTATCTACAGTGTCTACAGGCCTCTATCTACAGTGTCTACAGACCTCTATCTACAGTGTCTACAGGCCTCTATCTACAGTGTCTACAGGCCTCTATCTACAGTGTCTACAGGCCTCTATCTACAGTGTCTACAGGCCTCTATCCACAGTGTCTACAGGCCTCTATCTACAGTGTCTACAGCCCTCTATCTACAGTGTCTACAGGCCTCTATCTACAGTGTCTACAGGCCTCTATCTACAGTGTCTAGAGGCCTCTATCTACAGTGTCTAGAGGCCTCTATCTACAGTGTCTACAGGCCTCTATCTACAGTGTCTACAGGCCTCTATCTACAGTGTCTACAGGCCTCTATCTACAGTGTCTACAGGTCTCTATCTACAGTGTCTACAGGCCTCTATCTACAGTGTCTACAGACCTCTATCTACAGTGTCTACAGGCCTCTATCTACAGTGTCTACAGACCTCTATCTACAGTGTCTACAGACCTCTATCTACAGTGTCTACAGGCCTCTATCTACAGTGTCTGCAGGCCTCTATCTACAGTGTCTACAGGCCTCTATCTACAGTGTCTACAGGCCTCTATCTACAGTGTCTACAGGCCTCTATCTACAGTGTCTACAGGCCTCTATCTACAGTGTCTACAGGCCTCTATCTACAGTGTCTAGAGGCCTCTATCTACAGTGTCTACAGGCCTCTATCTACAGTGTCTACAGGCCTCTATCTACAGTGTCTAGAGGCCTCTATCTACAGTGTCTAGAGGCCTCTATCTACAGTGTCTAAAGGCCTCTATCTACAGTGTCTACAGGCCTCTATCTACAGTGTCTACAGGCCTCTATCTACTGTGTCTACATGCCTCTATCTACAGTGTCCACATGCCTCTATCTACAGTGTCTACAGGTCTCTATCTACAGTGTCTACAGGCCTCTATCTACAGTGTCTACAGACCTCTATCTACAGTGTCTACAGACCTCTATCTACAGTGTCTACAGGCCTCTATCTACAGTGTCTGCAGGCCTCTATCTACAGTGTCTACAGGCCTCTATCTACAGTGTCTACAGGCCTCTATCTACAGTGTCTACAGGCCTCTATCTACAGTGTCTACAGGCCTCTATCTACAGTGTCTACAGGCCTCTATCTACAGTGTCTACAGGCCTCTATCTACAGTGTCTACAGGCCTCTATCTACAGTGTCTACAGGCCTCTATCTACAGTGTCTACAGGCCTCTATCTACAGTGTCTATAGGCCTCTATCTACAGTGTCTCCTCTATCTACAGTGTCTACAGGCCTCTATCTACAGTGTCTCCTCTATCTACAGTGTCTACAGGCCTCTATCTACAGTGTCTACAGACCTCTATCTACAGTGTCTACAGGCCTCTATCTACAGTGTCTACAGGCCTCTATCTACAGTGTCTACAGGCCTCTATCTACAGTGTCTACAGGCCTCTATCCACAGTGTCTACAGGCCTCTATCTACAGTGTCTACAGCCCTCTATCTACAGTGTCTACAGGCCTCTATCTACAGTGTCTACAGGCCTCTATCTACAGTGTCTAGAGGCCTCTATCTACAGTGTCTAGAGGCCTCTATCTACAGTGTCTAGAGGCCTCTATCTACAGTGTCTACAGGCCTCTATCTACAGTGTCTACAGGCCTCTATCTACAGTGTCTACAGGCCTCTATCTACAGTGTCTACAGGCCTCTATCTACAGTGTCTACAGGCCTCTATCTACATTGTCTACAGGCCTCTATCTACAGTGTCTACAGGCCTCTATCTACAGTGTCTACAGGTCTCTATCTACAGTGTCTACAGGCCTCTATCTACAGTGTCTACAGGCCTCTATCTACAGTGTCTACAGGCCTCTATCTACAGTGTCTACAGGCCTCTATCTACAGTGTCTACAGGCCTCTATCTACAGTGTCTACAGGCCTCTATCTACAGTGTCTACAGGCCTCTATCTACAGTGTCTATAGGCCTCTATCTACAGTCTTCACAGGCCTCTATCAACATTGTCTACAGGCCTCTATCTACAGTGTCTACAGGCCTCTATCTACAGTGACTACAGGCCTCTATCTACAGTGTCTACAGGCCTCTATCTACAGTGTCTACAGGGTTCTATCTACAGTGTCTACAGGC
This sequence comes from Caprella mutica, assembly GCA_947561585.1. Lineage (NCBI taxonomy): Eukaryota > Metazoa > Arthropoda > Malacostraca > Amphipoda > Caprellidae > Caprella > Caprella mutica. The sequence goes on from CANNZV010003060.1 coordinate 2,804, forward strand.
CTCTATCTACAGTGTTTACAGGCCTCTATCTACAGTGTCTACAGGCCTCTATCTACAGTGTCTACAGGTCTCTATCTACAGTGTCTACAGGCCTCTATCTACATTGTCTACAGGCCTCTATCTACAGTCTCTACAGGCCTCTATCAACATTGTCTACAGGCCTCTATCTACAGTGTCTACAGGCCTCTATCTACAGTGTCTACAGGCCTCTATCTACAGTGTCTACAGGCCTCTATCTACAGTGTCTACTGGCCTCTATCTACAGTGTCTACAGGCCTCTATCTACAGTGTCTACAGGCCTCTATCTATAGTGTCTACAGGCCTCTATCTACAGTCTCTACAGGCCTCTATCTACAGTGTCTACAGGCCTCTATCTACAGTGTCTACATGCCTCTATCTACAGTGTCTACAGGCCTCTATCTACAGTGTCTACAGGCCTCTATCTACAGTGTCTGCAGGCCTCTATCTACAGTGTCTACATTATGGGCATATCTCCTTACTTTACATAATACGTATGCTAATGTCTTAATATTGAGTGCTAGTATGTAAATAAGATGTTCTAATTTGAAGCTGTCACACTGAATGATGATAAATCATAGGGAACTTTCTCGGTCTCTCTCTCTTATTGCAAACTTTATTCACTAAAATGAGATTATTCTAATTACTTTATTTATATTTTAATATTTGAGTCGTTTCATAATTAAGTTTTATAAAAGAGAAATAATTAAATTGCATTGCTTTATTTCTAATTCATACATTTCAATGCAGTACATGTGCATAGATGAGATATAATATGTTAAGTTGATGCATTTTGGTAGGTGAAATAAATAAATCTAAGGACTTTTCACCATACTTTACGAGTGTTTATTTATTTCCAAGTAAGTCTACGGGAAATCATCGAGTGAAATTTGTAGTCTACATATTCTCATGGAGGAAGAAATACCTATCACATTTATTATATAAATTATAAATACATTAATTCTCAGATACATTGTTTATATAATGATAGAGGTTTTGATACCATTTATAAACTGAAACTATTTGTCTTATTGATTAAATGTTACTACTGATACTACCCCCCCCCCCCCTAGACATTACTCCCCCCCTAGACATTACTCCCCCCCCCCAGACATTACTCCCCCCCCAGACATTACTCCCCCCCCAGACATTACTCCCCCCCAGACATTACTCCCCCCCCCTAGACATCACTCCCCCCCCCCCCCTGTACATTGCCTTACAAAAAGTGGTGCGAAGACTCACACCAACAAAGGTGAAGTTGGTCACCTTGGCTGGTGCGTAAAAGTCTCTACGAAAATGCACCTAAGAAACATCCTCTGATACGCACTACAGCGAGAAGTGTAACATTGCAGTGAACAGTAACTACCAGGGGGTACTAGTTACTACCAGGGGGTATTAGCTACTGACATGGGGTATTAGTTAATACCAGGGGGTATTAGCTAATACCATGGGGTATTAGCTGATACCAGAGGGTATTAGCTACTGCCATGGGGTATTAGCTAATACCATGGGGTATTAGCTACTGCCATGGGTATTAGCTACTGACATGGGTATTAGCTACTGACATGGTATTAGCTACTGACATGGGGTATTAGCTACTGACATGGGGTATTAGCTACTGCCATGGGGTATTAGCTACTACCATGGGTTATTAGCTAATACCATGGGGTATTAATTCAATCTGTTGGATATTTGCGAAATGTTAATATGTTTTACTGTATTATTTTCTCATCATTGCTGAATTTTTCTCCACGTGGATCTTCACATCCGCGGGAAAACCTAAACACCGGATGTGATAAAAACACCTGCAGTCAGGTTACTAGTTAATTATTTCCTACTCTTAATGATTTTGTAACGTCTTACATAATGAAATGTTGTAACTCTTTAATGGGATGATGTAATATTTCGAGGGTTTATCTAAGACTTCAGCTCTAGCAGTACCTCCTGATTGTCCTTATTATTTCGATGGTATTTCAAAATTTTTAGAACATAATATTTGCAGTTATGAATGTATAAAACTATTTTTCTGTCAGTCTTATTTCTATAATAAATAATAATAAATCAAAATCTATGAATTTAGGGACATTTCAGAGTGATGATGGAAAAACCTGAACCTGAAACCTCCATTTCTCACCATGTACCCTATACAATGCTCCTCCTCACCATATACTCTATACAATGCTCCTTCTCACCATGTACCCTATACAATGCTCCTCCTAACCATGTACCCTATACAATGCACCTCCTCAGCATGTACCCTATACAATGCTCCTCCTCACCATGTACTCTATACAATGCTCCTCCTCACCATGTACCCTATACAATGCTCCTCCTCACCATGTACCCTATACAATGCACCTCCTCACCATGTACCCTATACAATGCACCTCCTCACCATGTACTCTATACAATGCACCTCCTCACCATGTACTTTATACAATGCTCCTCTTCACCATGTACCCTTGTTGCAGGTTCAGAAGAAGAGACGTAAGGTTGCACGGGTGGAATGTCACAACACCAAGAACAAATGTTTGGAGGCGAGGTGTGCAGACCCCGTGCTACTGCCAGGTAACTGCTGTAAAACCTGCCCTGATGGCAACGACGCTAACTTCGCTCCCAAAAACCTACAACGAGATGATGCCATCGAGAGTCAGTCAGACAATGGTGAGTGTGATGACTTGGGATTGATAGCAGATATGTAAGTAATTCCTAATTTGTTATTTAGACCTTAGTAACAAAGTACACGTTTATTAATTTTCACAAGGAGTTGTCAGCTCCATGTTTAGACCCTCTGTATTAATTATTTAATGTAGATCCTTTTATTCTCAATATATAAGTTAAATACTTAAGTAACATAAACTAAAAAAAATATAGAACAGATTTTCATACTTTTTTATTTATTCAATGAAGTTGCGAGAAAAAATAATTGTGTCAGTGAAATTGATTGTTTTTCTATTATAATTTTTTCTTCAGATTTTGGTGTGTTGTTGAATGGCCGCACATCCCTCTCCTCCCCCGTGACTTCCTCCCACGCAGCCACCGGTAGACTCTCCATCAGACGCTCCACCCTCCACTTCTCCTTCCTCCTTTCCCCTGGGATGGAGATGCCGTCACTGCTCAGGTGGGGGAAGTGGTTACTGGGGGAAGTGGTTACTGGGGGAATTAGTTACTGGAGAAAGTAGTTACTGGGGGAATTAGTTACTGGAGAAAGTAGTTACTGGGGGAAATAGTAACTGGGGGAAGTATTTAAAGGTGGCAATATAATATATTGAGGGGAATTGTTTACTAAGGGTAATTTTATTTAATGTGTAATTTCAATGACGTCACAACTCAAAAAGGCGTTAATTTGGTGTTACCTGTTTGCTTATATTATCGTTTACAAAAAAATTGGTAGCTAAAGAATTTTTATTCACTAAACTTTGGTCACTTGACAAAAGTTATTTTCATTATTAAAATAACCAGTTTAAATTATCGTTAGTATATAGGTATTTTTTCTTCTGTGATCGAAAAAATGGAATACTGAATCATTTAATACTAAAAAAGTAATAATGAAATTCAACAGTAAATAGCATGGTAATTTCCTTGTTGCTCTTTTTAACAGAACTTTCAAATGTTTCAGGTTCATGAACAACCAGGGTGAGGTGCTGGAGGAACTGGAGGCACAAACCACTCCATTTGCAGTGAACCACAACCGTGTGTGTGGTACATGGTCCAGAATGCCTAAACAGTACAGGTACATTGAAATGGAACACTATTGGTACACTGTCACAGTGATAAAAAAGTAACGTCACTCAACACTCTAATAAGAAATTAAATTTAGTAGTAGGGTAAGTTACGAATTATCGGTCGGTTCCACTTCTTCGGTCATATAAGAAAAAACGATTTAGCTAATAGTTATTATTTAATTTTTATTTTAATATCAGTCAAAAAAAAATTGAGTAATAATTATTACATCGTTTTTTTACATGAACGAAGATATGGAACAAACCGATAATTCGTAACTTACCCCATCAAAATGTTGTCCTCTATTTTGCAGGCAGTTACTGAGGTCAGAGGACCTGTGGGTTGCCTTGGTGCCCTCTAACGCTAACGAAGGAGATGTACTGAGTGGGCGCATTGCGAGGTACATTGGTGTGGACACAGAGGTCTTCTCTGCTCTCATGACGCATGGCGCAGAGGTAGGAAAGGGAAAACTTTAAATGGTTAATCTATATATTTATTGTTAGGGTAAGTTCTTTATTATCGGTCAGTTCCCCATTTTCGGACACGCAAGAAAAAACAATATAATAATAATAATTATTTAATTTTTATTTTAGTTGGTATCCATCCAACTAACTAAAATATTAATTAAATAATTATTATTATATTGTTTTTTCTTACGTGTTCGAAAATGGGGAACTGACCGATAATTAAGTACTTACCTAAAACATAAAATGTAATTATTGCCTAGCTATTCATATTTAATTTGATATTCATATTTAATTTGATATTCATATTTAAAATCTATTTTCTAATTTGATAGAACTCATCTTAACAATATTTCATATATATATAAAATTATATCTAAAAATATATTAGCTATAAAAAATAGCTATATCATATCTAAAAATATATTAGCTATAAAAAATAGCTATATCATATCTAAAAATTTCGATTGAAAAAAAATACATATTCAATTTTTTTCATATTTATTATGATATAAATTTCTTGTTCTGCAATATTTATATTCAGAAGTTGCTTATCTTTTTCTTCATACATTGATTTATTGCTTTTACCTCCTAAGGTCGATTCCTCCACCCCCTCCCCCCGCCTACCTGGTGGTGGTACCGCCATAGTGTCTGTAGACTCTCGGTCTGAATCCCTCCACATCAGCCTGGTATTCAATGGGGTCTTCCCCCCCGATGGTGAGTGATGGGAGGTTAAATTTATCACCTTCTTAACCTTAGTGGATGATAACATGCACTAAATTGTAATTATAACTCTATTTCATTAAAAAATAATCTAAAATTTAGTTTGAATTTTTTTTCTTCGAACAGTTTTTCTTGACATTTTTTCCCCTTTTTCTAATTTTCGATCAATTCTCCTCTTTTAGGTACCAACTCCCACAACAACAGCATCATTCTGGAGCTGACCCCCATGGCCCGTGGTCTGGACACGGTGAAGGACTCCTTCCTCCTAGAGAAGGTCTACACTGACATCAACAGTGCGCAGGTACTCACCACCCTGGGGGACACCAGCCTGCCCAGTCTCACCAGGGGAAAAGTCAAAATAAAGTGAGTGAAGAAACAAAAAATTGTTATTTATTACTATTTTTTATTTTGAAGACAATATTTTTCCATTAAAAAGAGGTAACATGACGCCTGAAAAATGATTTCAGTATAAAAAATAAAATCAGTCATGGATTTCCTCTGTTTAGATTGGTTCAGACTCACTTTCCGAAAACTACAACGATAAGGAACTAGGGTAAGTTACGAATTATCGGTCGGTTTCACATCTTTGATAATATAAGAAAATACGATAGAATGATAATTATTATATCGTTTTTCTTATATGATAATATCACCTAAGATGTGAAACCGACCGATAATTCGTAACTTACCCCAAACCCTAGTTCTCCATCCCACTGACGTGACTCTTGTATCCCCAGGTTGTACTCCCCCCTAGCCCCCCACCTGGCCATAGAGGGCATGATAGCAGCCAGGGCAACTTGTAACGTCTTCTCCTCTGTACTAACTACTGTGGATAAGGAGGGAGAGATAGCAGAGGGCGCGAGGTGAGTGGTAGGCAGTCATTGGTAGGCACTAAACACACTACCAAACACTAGACACTATCTAAACAATATAAAAACACAAAAAAACTTATTCAATCAAGAAAATATAACAATGTAGTAATTTACTCACTCATATAATTCAATAATAATAATTTCTACAAATACATACTAGTAAGAAAATACCCTCACATATTAAACTTTTTTCACTAGGAACTTTATTTGCTAATCAGAAGGCTATGGTAGGCTTATCATTTTTTCATTTCTGTACATTGAACATAAATGTTTTACCCTGTACAATCCCTGTGTCCTCCCTAAGGTTCGAGGCGGGATGGGCCGTGGTTACCCTTACTGACGAGGGTTTCTTCACCTACCAACTCTCCTTCAGTCTCTCCTCCGGTGTGAAGAGCATAGAACTGCAAAGGAACAAGAGGGTGGTGCATGACCTCACTCCATCTTACAGCAATGGATGGGCTAATGGGACATATAAGAGGTGAGTAGTAACTAGAACCTATAAGATGTAAATAGTAACTAGAACATATAAGAGGTGAGTAGTAACTAGAACCTATAAGAGGTAAATAGTAACTAGAACCTATAAGAGGTAAATAGTAACAAGAACCTATAAGAGGTAAATAGTAACAAGAACCTATAAGAGGTAAATAGTAACTAGAACCTATAAGAGGTAACCTCTTAAAAACTATTTAATATATATTTTTTTTTATCCCATAAATAAATAGAATTGTCTAAATTTAAAAATCGAACCTCAAACCATCACAGTATAGGATAAGTCCCCGAGTTATAGAACGGTTTCGAATTTTCGAATATGTAAGGAAAGAGTATATAATAATTACAATAAAAGTTAGATAACTATTATCATATACTCCTTTCTTGCATGATCGAAAATGTGAAACAGTCCGATAACTTATAACACCCTACCAGTACTGTGAAGTTCAATTAATTCATACCTTATTATCTTACCCCCAGACCCACGTATGGGGATCTAGACGCCCTGATGAGGGGAAGGCTGCAGGTGTCTGTAGAGGGGGAGGACTCCTCTTCTCTTTTTGGTCTCCTCAATGTACAGCCCATCACTGATGCCCTCAGGTCTAACAGACCAGCCCTCATAAAGTGAGTGTAACCTTCAGATAAATATTTTAAAGTTAATTTCATGTTCTCTAGTTAACAATATGCAATAGTTCAAAAAGATACTATTTAGTATTTACCTCTTTTCCGAAGCTCTTTGTACTGACATATCTCTCTCTCTCAGATCTGTTGGAGTGCAGTGGGCTGCAAGTGCATGGGTTGCAGTGGATGCAGACTGTGTTATGCACTACCATGTGCACTTGGCAGGTAAGGAACAACTACAATATATAGCTAACTAAATCAATAATTAATAATTTTGCGGTCACTAACTAGGTACTATTTTTTCAGGACCATCTCCCCTGCCTTCGTGGCAGTTGGTGTTACAGGAGAAGGATGAGACGTTTGACCCCCGTCTGGAGCAGATGAGGGTGGTGTTGGAGGAGTATGTGGATGGTGCTGAAGTTACCGACCATACCACTCTCCTAACTCCAGCCTCTCTCAGCAGACTACACCAGGGCTCTGCCTCTTACCTCCAAATGCTACTCTTTACGGAGGGTAGCGTCTCAGGGTCCGAAATTAGCACTCCAGAGGCTTTGCAAATGGCGGACCTGCTTTCAGGCAAATTGGAAGCGGTAGATGTGCCCCAGAACTGTCGGTTGGATGGGAGAGACTCCAAAGACCCCCTTCCCATTAGCGGATGTGGATTTGGATGTCTGAACACCATTGAAGAGGAGAGGTCTAGAAGTACCAAGTGCATTGACTTGGAGAAGAATGTGTATGATGATGGGTCCAGTTGGCCCTCCCCGTGGGCTCCCTGTCAGCAGTGTATGTGTATCAGAGGGCAAATAAAGTGTCTCACTGAGGTGTGTCCTAACGTATCATGCCAGGGAACCTTCCATAAGTCCATGCCCAGCCAATGCTGCACAATGTGTCCTAGTAAGTGTTCATTTCCTTAGAAGTTAATACAGTGTCCATACCTATTGCTAATAACGGCTCTGACGTAAAAATGATATAAATGAATATAGTCATTACAATTAGAGTTGAAATTTTGTCTTTTATGGTGAAATGGGTAATATTGAATGCTACTATTTATACCATATTAATGTTTGAATTTAGTCTAAACTCTAAAGTGTTTACATTGTTCTAACTTTGTTATTGAATTTCTCATTCAAAAATTATTCACATTTTTCTTTTGTTGCAGGGACGATGGAAGAGTACAGGTACCGGGGTACCGGCTGCTCCCTCAGTAACCAGAGTCACCCCGTTGGCTCCCAGTGGCACCCATTCCTGCCCCCACACGGTTTCGACAAATGTGTCACCTGTTCTTGTGTGGTGAGTCGAACGGAAGGGGTTATGGTTTCATCAGGGTTTAGCTGTTTTGTTTATTAAAATATGACCCCAAGGAAGGATAGCTGAGCTGTCTCTTTTCATTTGCTATCATTTGTGTCGAGAGTCGTAACATACTCTTGAAAATTTAACTCATTTTTGAGATAATTTCACCATTCCCTTTGTCCCCAGTTGGATGAGAGAGGCAGGCCCAAACCAGAGTGTCAGCCCAAGGACTGCCCCAAACTGAATTGTGCTGAGGCATCAGCTGTCCTGCCAGAGGGAGAGTGCTGCAAAAAGTGTCCTGACATACCCAGGGTGCTGTCCACCAGTCAACAGGCACCTGCCAGGTTCTCTAACGGTATCAACAACGACCAGCAACAGAAGGTGAAGGAGCAGGAGAGAGTTCTCAAGGAGGGGGGCTGTGCCGTTAAGGTGAGTCACTGTTACGACCTTTGTGGTAATCGTTGTGATTTGGTTGTCATAACGTTAGATATTTTTGATACACATGAATCTTTTTAATCATTTCCATTCAATGTTCAAATATGCCATATTACAAAGGAAATTTTTGCAACTCCAATAGGGAAGTTGTCCGAGTTAATAGACAGTTCCTCATTATTGATCATAAAGTTAAGCTGAAGTGGGCGCTTCTCTTTTTTATGGTTCCAAACCCGAATCTTTGCCGATTTTGGGTTGTGAATCTCCGAATAGTGAACGCGATTTATAAATTTTTGGAGCAAATATTTATTTTTAGGATTTGTCCGCGAACCTTCGAATTCTCAAAAAAATAGCAAAGCTAACCTCATTTCCTATACCATCCGAACATTCTGAACACAAAGAGCTGAATTGGCAACACTGAATAGACCGGAAAATGTTGAAAGTGAGAAATTCTGATCAAAAAAGAGCAAAAAGATACGGTATAAAGTTCTCATTTATTTTTCTTGTCGTAAATCACAAGTTTGGTCGTCTTCATTTTTTTGAATATTTCCCATAATACGGAGGTTCGGATAAAAAAGATGTTCCGACGCACGAAAGTCCGAAATTTTATTTTGATGTCAGTCTGAATCCGAATCCATTTGTCGGCTTGAAGTGATCCGCGGATAAAGTTTCGTGAATATTTGTACGTAACGCCCACCTCTGCATATAAGGAAATGATATTATTATTAGCTATACCTTTTTTCTTCTTATATGATCAAATATGTTGTACCGTTCTATAACTCACAACTTAACTCATTTCCTACCTCTTGGTATCATTTTATAACTGTATCTCCTTTTCAGGGTGTCGTGCGGACAAATGGTGACGAATGGCATCCCAGAGTGTCACCAGGTGGCATCTACAAATGTGTCAAATGTGCTTGTAAAGTGAGTACCTAAAGTAGTTATCATTGCTGTAGTCGAAGTACTTACCGGGGTTTGACAAAAGAATTTGAATACTTGTTTAAATTTGGAGCAACACTACATGTGAGCTCGACCTGAAACCCGTAAACATCTATGAATATTACTCGCTTCCACTGATGTGGAGACCAGCTTTTGTGGCCGCGGCACCACATTATTCGCTCATCAATGTTTCGAGAAGAAAGCAGAGGTTTCCTGATGAAACTCTTCCATGTAATATATTCAGTTTTATGGAGCACACTGGATTGCTTAAATGCTGATATAATTCTGCGCACCCCTCTGCCAACCACAATGTAACAGATTGTTAGAGCTTTTTACCTGTTTTCGAATTATGTCATTGTCCTCGATATGGCAGATCTAGAAAAACCCAAATCTCAACGGTTTTAGTGATCGAAGCTCCTGCCATGCGAGCACCAATAACTTGCCCTTTTTAAAAATCAGTTAGGAGTTAGGTCATGCATTTTACCTAAATATCAAATAAATCCGGAAATTCAATGGAAAATATATAATTGTGTAGGCAGTGTAGCAAGAATAATCAATTCACAGTGAATAGCTATATACCAGCATAATGAAACTCAGATCAATATTTTGGATAAAACTGGAATTTTAAAATTAAGTAGCTACTAAAAATTGTAGTGTTCCAATTAGTTTGTCGAACCACTGTATACTTGTTAAGCGAGTACACTATTTAGCATTGCTGTAGTCTAGGTACATGTAGCTACTTGTGATAAGATATAGCAATATCAGGTAATGTTTAACTCACAATTTTAATATTCATTTTCGGAAAGACCCATTTTAACCTAAACCATAACATCTAACTATTTAAAATCATAGAGAATGTCTAAATTTTCTCCAGCTTCTTGTAGAATATTGGATGTGGTGATTAATCATCAGAATTTGTATCTAAAATAAATTTTTAATTTCAGGATGGCTTTTTATCGTGCACAAGACGAACCTGTCCGCAGTTGCCCTGTTCCCGTCCTGTTCGTGTCCCAGGGTCATGCTGCAAGACATGCGACACATCACGACCACAGAGCTCCAACAGACGAAAAGGAGGCAAACGATCTCGCAACAGAAAGATGCGAAAAAACAGGACTAACGACCGTGGCAGGCGTGGCTAAGTCCCACGATGGGCGTGGCTACACCACTTAGTGGGCGTGTCTACATTACTTGAATGCGTGTGCCTACATAACTCAGTAGGAAGGGCTGTACCACTTTATAGGCGTGGCCCGCTACTTGTGGGCGTGGCTTCATCACTTAGTTGGCATGACTCTACTACTTAGTGGGCGTGGCTGCATCGCATGGTGTTCGGACACTCCTCCGAACAAGATTACTCGTGAATAGTCGTTCTTTAGAGTTAAGTGTTCGTTTGCCAATGATAATGACTTTGACGCTTGTAGTCCGTACGCTGATAAATCAAATTAGGGTTATTTCGTAATTTGAAAAGGCTGTGTTTTCCAAATATTTTAGTGGAGGCTTCATCAGGAGGAATGGCGAGTAGAGATATTTCTGATTGAATTAAATTAGCTTAATTACCCTTCATTTAATTAAATGAAAACACATTAGTTTGTAAACCCTTGCATCTGTATAAACGCGGAATCAATACGAAGTTCCTAAAATAATTTTAAAATTTACCTCCTAAGTTACTTTTAATATCATTTTGTATGCATGACTTAAGTGATTTGACAGGAAGATATTAGTGGCTATTTCAGTTGATGGAACATTCCATGTCTTTATTTTCTCTCCCTTCAGTACTTACCCACTCATTTTGTTGTATTTTTCCCAGGTTCGATTCTTGCTGTGAAGCGGCGTACAGAAACTAAATTAACTTTGCCTTAAGGAGGGCCGTAAACACGTAGAGTTTTTTCAGTCTTTCCACCAGACTTTTTGCTAAGCTCCTCCTACTTTTTCCATGTGAATATAGGAAAAAACGATATAATAATTATTTGTTTCAGAAACTTTCAGTTCGTATCCATGATACCTGCAGGTTTCATGGATACGAACTGAAATTAATACTTATTTAGTTTTTTCTTACTTTCTCGTTGAAAAAGTAGGAGGAGCTTAGCAAAAAGTCTGGTGGAAAGACTTAAAAAACTCTACGTGTGAACGGCCCTTTATTATAAAGTAGGAAAATATCTGATTTGTTTACCTCTTTTTTATTTCAAATCCCCGTCCAAAGTGTTACCGATGCAGCTATCGCCTTCAAAGCTTAGTCCTAAATTACGGTGCTAATTAACTCATAGCTCTAGTTATTAGGATCAACGTCGCAGGGTCTCTAGCTTTTAAAATCACATTGCCTCTCAATAAATACATGTATTAACCTCATGCTGTGTCCACACAGTAATCTTTGACTGTACGTTACTACACTCTCACGTCGTTAAAACAATAGACTACATGACGTCATAAACACCAATTTTAATATTTAGAAGAATAAAAATACTGCTTAAAGAGTCGTACACACGTAGGATTTTTTTTAAGTCTTGCCACCAAACTTTTTGCTAAGCTCCTCCTACTTTTTCCATGAGACTTTTGAATTATTTAATTAAAAATAATATAATAATTCTATCTTTTTTTCTTATATGATTCAAAAGTCTCGAGGAAAGAGTAGGAGGAGCTTAGCTAAAAGTCTGGTGGAAAGACTTAAAAAACCCTGCGTGTGTACGGCCCTTTAAAGCTGGTTGTTATGACGTCATTTGGTATAACGTCTGTTACAAGAAATAAAGGAGACAAGGCAGTCAAACTCACAGGATGTTTCTATGGTCGTACTCTAATAACTTTGGTCATAAAAATAATAATAAAAACTGTATAAATCTTACAAATCGGGTATTAAGTTAATTCATTTTTAGATTTATAAGATAAGTTAGACTTTTGCCTAATTTACGTGCCAAACCTTTTCTGTTATTTTAAAGGGCAATTAAGAGATGCATTCGTGCCACCATTATTTAAACTGTCCTTTGATTAAAAAGGAAACTTTATCGGCAAAGGAGTTTAACTTTAAAGTTTTGTATGATAAATGAAGTGATTGTTTACAGTGCCACAATTTAAGGTAAAGTTTATTTTTAATCAGAAAATCTAGTAGTTGTTAGGTGTAATATTATTCACTTTTGTCTAATATTTTACTGTATTATTTTATCTGTAAGAATGTTGCAATGTAATTTATTTACTGTTAGTTAAAGTATTGTAAATATCAAGTGGTAGAGACTCCATGTTGAAATATTTGTAGCAATAATCTATTTATGAAGCAACGGCTTGTTTAAAAATGTTAATGTTAAAAGTGCCCCAAAGTCGCTTGATGTTTAAAAACACATTTAGGAAATAAAGGATTTGCTGATTAATCAAACTAGAAAAAAGTGTTTAGATTGGAATTTTGTTTACATTTTTTTTATTCCACTTTCAAGATTTTAAGTTACTTTTGTAGAATTTTGTGCCATCGGTAGCCTAGAGTATGAAAAGTTACTCAGTTTGCTCTATAACATACTATAGATTCTTCTCATATATTCATTCATTTATAAATGTATATAATTTCCATTTCCATCATGTTCAATGTAATAATTTTGCCTCATCGAATTAAAAGAAAGTCGAAATTGTAATTGTTTTAATCATTCCATCTAATTAATTTTACCTTCAGATTAACTACTTTTAGAGGGCCGTACACACTTATGGATACCAACTGAAATAAATAATAATTACATCCGTTTCTTATATTCTCGTGGAAAAAGTAGAGGCTTAGCAAAGTCTTGTGGAAAGACTTAAAAACCCTAGGTGTGTACTGCCCTTTACAGACTCGAACTGTTGTAATTTGGACAGGTGAAGAATCCTAGCCTTCATTTGAAAGCAACTGTGCGGTTTTGTGTTGAGGGACATTCCAGGACAAGTGTTAACACCACATCCCCTCAGATTTACATGAAAGTTGGTACAAAGGGTTTTTGTGCTCAAAAAACTTATTATGATAATCTCAGCTCTCTAGCTCTTATAGGTCAAAAATTAGAACCTTGTGAACTTTTGAAAAAAAGGGCAAAATGACTTGACAACACCATTTTTGAAAGGCCATAACTTTTTTATTTTTAGACCTACAACAAAAAGTTTAGTATGTTTTTTGTTCAGAATAAGTGAAGCGATCTCCCTAGTTGTACAAAATTTAATTATTTTAAATGAAAAAAGGAATTTACCCTTTTTGACATTGACCTTTGCCCTCAAAGGCCCCACCTGGCAAAATATTATTTAAACAAAAAATGTAGATAGACTCATTTGCTATAGGTTGGTAAGTTAATATTTATTACTGTTAATAGGGATTAGGGATATATTATAGCTCAAACAGGAGCGTTAGACAAAAAATATAAAAGTACAAGAAAAAATTATGATTTTGAAAAGTTAAATTAATTGTTTCAGAAATCATAAATTTACTAATTTTGATAAATAATTATCAATATAAAATTTACTACTATTTACTTTTTTTTACTATTATTTATTAATAACTAATACTTTATATTTATAATTACTTTATTATTTAATAAAATCTAGCTAGTATTATTTACTAATATTTACGAATATTAAATTTACTAATTGTTAATATTTACTATATTATATAAGAGTAAAAACTAATACCTAAATATTATTGAATGTTAATAAACATTGGTAAATATTAATTAACATTAATGAATAATAGTAATAAATATTAGTAAATTTAATATTGGTAATAATAATTAGTAAATTTATAAATAGTGCAACTCTACTTCAATTTAACTTTTCAAAATAATCATTTATTTTTACTTTTTATTTTTTTGATCTAACGCACCTGTTTGAGCTAAAATATATATCCCTGATCCCTATTAATAGTAATAAATATTAACTTACCAACCTATTGCAAAGTAGTCAATCTACTTAGTACCAACTTTCATGCAAATCTGAGGGGCGAGGTTTTAATTTTCATATTTTTTGGTCCACTTGTCATGGAATGCCCCAAAAGTAGTTTACTAACTCGAGCGCTATTTTCTAAAACTGCAAGTCGCCTTAAAAGAATGTGCTGATGATACTATAAATTTTAAAATATAAATAAAAATTCCAACAGTTCCGGACACAAGGGACGCCACCCCCTCTCATCCGTTCACCACAGACAGTTTCAGGATAGAACATTAGTGGGCCGATAGTTAAGACATTCGAGGCAACAAGGAAAAGAGTTAATTCTTGCAAACATTTATTACTTATCACACAACCTGAAGTTAAAAAGCTATATATATAATTTACAGTAAAGTTGTTAAAATATTTGTATGGAATCCAATAAAACAAATGCACGAACCACAAATGGTCTAACTAAAATTTAAAGAAATTAACACTTCTCTGAAAAGCAAGTCAATCGTGTAAAAAAATAATTTATACAATACTAGTAAGTAAAGAGAATACTAGCGAGTCAGGACCATATTAGTAAGTCAGAATAAGGAGAAAATTAAAACTACTTAAATCAAGAAATGTAGTAAAAGAATTAGAATAACATTAGTTGAATATTGTTGAATATGTCTTTAGCCCTCCTTTCGATACAAGTTAAATATTTATTCATGCAGCAGCACTCGTGTTCAGAGGGTCGAGACATGTTCGTGTTAAGTAAGTCTTGGTATAGTTTGAATGACTTTTATTAGGTTCTTGGATCAGTTTAACGTCTGTGATTTTTTCTGTTTCTCTTTCCTCGATTTCTTCTGTTAGCGTTGGAATTATTTTGACGATTTCGATTAGAGTTGGAATTATTATGACGAGCTTGATTAGCGTTGGAATTATTTTGCCAAGCTTGATTAGCGTTGGAATTATTTTGCCAAGCTTGATTAGCGTTGGAATTATTTTGACGAGTTTGATTAGCGTTGGAATTATTTTGACGAGTTTGATTAGCGTTGGAATTATTTTGACGAGTTTGATTAGCGTTGGAATTATTTTGCCAAGCTTGATTAGCGTTGGAATTATTTCGCCAAGCTTGATTAGCGTTGGAATTATTTCGCCAAGCTTCATTAGTGTTGGAATTATTTCGCCAAGCTTCATTAGTGTTGAAATTATTTCGACGAGCTTCATTAGTGTTGAAATTAATTTGACGAGCTTGATTAGCGTTGAAATTAATTTGACGAGCTTGATTAGCGTTGGAATTACTTTGACGAGCTTGATTAGCGTTGGAATTACTTTGACGAGCTTGATTAGCGTTGGAATTACTTTGACGAGCTTGATTAGCGTTGGAATTATTTTGACAAGCTTCATTAGCGTTGGAATTATTTTGAAGAGATTGATTAGCGTTGGAATTATTTTGAAGAGATTGATTAGCGTTGGAATTATTTTGAAGAGATTGATTAGCGTTGGAATTATTTTGAAGAGATTGATTAGCGTTGGAATTATTTTGAAGAGATTGATTAGCGTTGGAATTATTTTGAAGAGATTGATTAGCGTTGGAATTATTTTGAAGAGATTGATTAGCGTTGGAATTATTTTGAAGAGATTGATTAGCGTTGGAATTATTTTGAAGAGATTGATTAGCGTTGGAAGCTTCTGGAAACGTTTGATTAGCGTTAGAAGCATCTGGACACGTTTGATTAGCGTTAGAAGCATCTGGACACGTTTGATTAGCGTTAGAAGCATCTGGACACGTTTGATTAGCGTTAGAAGCATCTGGACACGTTTGATTAGCGTTAGAAGCATCTGGACACGTTTGATTAGCGTTAGAAGCATCTGGACACGTTTGATTAGCGTTAGAAGCATCTGGACACGTTTGATTAGCGTTAGCAGCATCTGGACACGTTTGATTAGCGTTAGAAGCATCTGGACACGTTTGATTAGCGTTAGAAGCATCTGGACACGTTTGATTAGCGTTAGAAGCATCTGGACACGTTTGATTAGCGTTAGAAGCATCTGGACACGTTTGATTAGCGTTAGAAGCATCTGGACACGTTTGATTAGCGTTAGCAGCATCTGGACACGTTTGATTAGCGTTAGAAGCATCTGGACACGTTTGCTTAGCGTTAGAAGCATCTGGACACGTTTGCTTGGCGTTAGAAGCATCTGGACACGTTTGCTTGGCGTTAGAAGCATCTGGACACGTTTGCTTGGCGTTAGAAGCATCTGGACACGTTTGCTTGGCGTTAGAAGCATCTGGACACGTTTGCTTGGCGTTAGAAGCATCTGGACACGTTTGCTTGGCGTTAGAAGCATCTGGACACGTTTGCTTGGCGTTAGAATCATCTGGACACGTTTGCTTAGCGTTAGAATCATCTGGACACGTTTGCTTAGCGTTAGAATCATCTGGACACGTTTGCTTAGCGTTAGAATCATCTGGACACGTTTGCTTAGCGTTAGAATCATCTGGACACGTTTGCTTAGCGTTAGAATCATCTGGACACGTTTGCTTAGCGTTAGAATCATCTGGACACGTTTGCTTAGCGTTAGAATCATCTGGACACGTTTGCTTAGCGTTAGAAGCATCTGGACACGTTTGCTTAGCGTTAGAAGCATCTGGACACGTTTGCTTAGCGTTAGAAGCATCTGGACACGTTTGCTTAGCGTTAGAAGCATCTGGACACGTTTGCTTAGCGTTAGAAGCATCTGGACACGTTTGCTTAGCGTTAGAAGCATCTGGACACGTTTGCTTAGCGTTAGAAGCATCTGGACACGTTTGCTTAGCGTTAGAAGCATCTGGACACGTTTGCTTAGCGTTAGAAGCATCTGGACACGTTTGCTTAGCGTTAGAAGCATCTGGACACGTTTGCTTAGCGTTAGAAGCATCTGGACACGTTTGCTTAGCGTTAGAAGCATCTGGACACGTTTGCTTAGCGTTAGAAGCATCTGGACACGTTTGCTTAGCGTTAGAAGCATCTGGACACGTTTGCTTAGCGTTAGAAGCATCTGGACACGTTTGCTTAGCGTTAGAAGCATCTGGACACGTTTGCTTAGCGTTAGAAGCATCTGGACACGTTTGCTTAGCGTTAGAAGCATCTGGACACGTTTGCTTAGCGTTAGAAGCATCTGGACACGTTTGCTTAGCGTTAGAAGCATCTGGACACGTTTGATTAGCGATAGAAGCATCTGGACACGTTTGATTAGCGATAGAAGCATCTGGACACGTTTGATTAGCGATAGAAGCATCTGGACACGTTTGATTAGCGATAGAAGCATCTGGACACGTTTGATTAGCGTTGGAATCATCTGGACACGTTTGATTAGCGTTGGAAGCATCTGGACACGTTTGATTAGCGTTGGATGCATCTGGACACGTTTGATTAGCGTTGGAAGCATCTGGACACGTTTGATTAGCGTTGGAAGCATCTGGACACGTTTGATTAGCGTTGGAAGCATCTGGACACGTTTGATTAGCGTTGGAAGCATCTGGACACGTTTGATTAGCGTTGGAAGTATCTAAACACATTTCTTTTGCTTTTGTAGCAATCGACCGCGCTTTAATTGATTGTGCAGTATTTAGACGCCTTTGAATAATTTTGGGATAAACCTGATTAGTGTTGGGAGCATCTGGACGCTTTAGATTAGTGTTGGGAGCATCTGGACGCTTTAGATTAGTGTTGGGAGCATCTGGACGCTTTAGATTAGTGTTGGGAGCATCTGGACGCTTTAGATTAGTGTTGGGAGCATCTGGACGCTTTAGATTAGTTTTGGGAGCATCTGGACGCTTTAGATTAGTTTTGGGAGCATCTGGACGCTTTAGATTAGTTTTGGGAGCATCTGGACGCTTTAGATTGGTTTTGGGAGCATCTGGACGCTTTAGATTAGTTTTGGGAGCATCTGGACGCTTTAGATTAGTTTTGGGAGCACCTGGACGCTTTAGATTAGTTTTGGGAGCATCTGTACGCTTTAGATTAGTTTTGGGAGCATCTGTACGCTTTAGATTAGTTTTGGGAGCATCTGTACGCTTTAGATTAGTGTTGGGAGCATCTGTACGCTTTAGATTAGTGTTGGGAGCATCTGTACGCTTTAGATTAGTGTCGGGAGCATCTGAATGCTTCATATTAGTGTTGGGAGCATCTGAATGCTTCATATTAGTGTTGGGAGCATCTGAATGCTTCATATTAGTGTTGGGAGCATCTGAATGCTTCATATTAGTGTTGGGAGCATCTGAATGCTTCAGATTAGTGTTGGGAGCATCTGTACGCTTTAGATTAGTGTTGGGAGCATCTGAACGCTTTAGATTAGTGTTGGGAGCATCTGAACGCTTTAGATTAGTGTTGGGAGCATCTGGACGCTTTAGATTAGTGTTGGGAGCATCTGAACGCTTTAGATTAGTGTTGGGAGCATCTGAACGCTTTAGATTAGTGTTGGGAGCATCTGAACGCTTTAGATTAGTGTTGGGAGCATCTGAACGCTTTAGATTAGTGTTGGGAGCATCTGAACGCTTCAAATTAGTGTTGGGAGCATCTGTACGCTTTAGATTAGTGTTGGGAGCATCTGTACGCTTTAGATTAGTGTTGGGAGCATCTGAACGCTTTAGATTAGTGTTGGGAGCATCTAAACGCTTTAGATTAGTGTTGGGAGCATCTGAACGCTTCAAATTAGTGTTGGGAGCATCTGAACGCTTTAGATTAGTGTTGGGAGCATCTGAACGCTTTAGATTAGTGTTGGGAGCATCTGAATGCTTCAAATTAGTGTTGGGAGCATCTGTACGCTTTAGATTAGTTTTGGGAGCATCTGTACGCTTTAGATTAGTGTTGGGAGCATCTGTACGCTTTAGATTAGTGTTGGGAGCATCTGTACGCCTTAGATTAGTGTTGGGAGCATCTGTACGCTTTAGATTAGTGTCGGGAGCATCTGAACGCTTTAGATTAGTGTTGGGAGCATCTGAATGCTTCAAATTAGTGTTGGGAGCATCTGAATGCTTCAAATTAGTGTTGGGAGCATGTGAACGCTTCAGGTTAGTGTTGGGAGCATCTGAACGCTTTAGAATAGTGTTGGGAGCATCTGGAGGAGTTATATTAGTGTTAGGAGCATCTGGACACGTTTGATTAGTGATTGGAGGGTTCACACGTTGTGGTTGTTCAATCCGAGGGTTCACACGTTGTGGTTGTTCAATCCGAGGGTTCACACGTTGTGGTTGTTCAATCCGAGGGTTCACACGTTGTGGTTGTTCAATCCGAGGGTTCACACGTTGTGGTTGTTCAATCCGAGGGTTCACAGGTTGTGGTTGTGCAATCCGAGGGTTCTTACCATTTGCTTGCACTATTGAAAGATCTGAAATTGGCTGGCAATTGTCTGTCGTCGTTTTTAGCTTAGTACTATTACTGCATATCGTTGATTTTAGCAGAATACTATTACTGTACATAGTTTGTTCTAGTACATCACTATTACTGTGCATCGTTGGTTCCAGTTCATTTCTATTATCCGATTCTGGCAGATTTCCATTACTCAACATAGGTAGACCTAGAATAGAACCATCACTCTCAGTAAAAAGAATATCTAGGATCAATAGTACTCAGAGATGGGCGGGATTGTACTTCCCAAGTACCAAGTTAAAGTACTAAGTAACAAGTAAGTACTTCAAGTACTACTTGAAGTGCATTTTGAAAAGTACTTTGAATAATTACTTAGATGTACTTTTTACAAGTACTTGTTACTTCCTAAGTAAAAAGTACATTGCAAAGTACATTTTTTCATTTCAGTTAAGATATCTTAAAAGATTAGTTCTAAAATCTCTACAAAATTGAATCTTTTTCTCATCCAAAAATGTATTTACAGCCCCGTACACAGTAGTAAACTGGATAAAATCTAGAGTTTGAAGAGGTCCAACATATTGGAAAATTGTTTGTCAAACAATAGAATCGAAAACTAAAATATTGTATAATTTTATGTGAAGTTGATTATTTATGTATTCTGACATACAATCATGTACATATATGAGACTATGAGCTATATTGACCAATTTAAGTACATTGCATTCAATTATTTTGTGATACCTAGATATCACAACCAATATTTGCAAAACACATAGACGAATTACAAGCGTGTGGACTTGTACAGTGAGTCACTGTGATGATGTACTATCAGAGAAAAGAGTCACTGTGATGATGTACTATCAGAGAAAAGAGTCACTGTGATGATGTACTATCAGAGAAAAGAATCACTGTGATTATGTACTACCAGAGAAAAGAGTCACTGTGATGATGTACTATCAGAGAAACGAATCACTGTGATGACGTACTATCAGAGAAAAGAGTCACTGTGATGATGTACTATCAGAGAAAAGAGTCACTGTGATGATGTACTATCAGAGAAAAGAGTCACTGTGATGATGTACTATCAGAGAAAAGAGTCACTGTGATGATCAGAGAAATTGCTATAATCTAATTCAACTAAACATTTTGTCTAATTTACATGAAAAACGGAGACTATATGAATTATTAATATTTAAAATATATAGTAAATGTACTTGGTACTTGAAAGTACTTTAAAAAGTACTTGGTACTTTTACTTTGAAAGTACTTTCTTATATGAGTACTTGGGCAACTACTTCAAGTACTTTGATTTACGTGTACTTGTACTTAGTACTTAAGTACTGTCGATATACTTTTCGCCCATCTCTGATAGTACTATACAACCTAGTACAAAAAAACTATTACACAGCACTAGTGAAAATTCTAGGTCAGAAACATTACTCTGCACAGGTGGTCCTCTCTCAGTAAAGTTACTCAACATCGGCGATGCTGGCTCAATGTCGTCATAATTCGTCACTGGACCCGACATAGTAGCAGAATCAGCCGCAATCTGTTGATGAATTGTCTAGAGTTAGTTTACAGAAATAATTCATTTTTCATTCTAATATCTACAGGCCCCGCTCTTATTACCAAAATCATTTTTCTGATTTATTACAAATGATATATATGAGCGAGATATGAATTGTAAGTCATTAAACATATCATTACCTTCGCAAATTTGCAGAATGTCATATTTTACCCGGCATTTATTTATTTATTTATTTATTTATCATCTTGTTATTCGCTTAACTGAAAAAAGTGTTCAACCAAATTGCCTGAAATATAGTGAAACGGGTCTAGGAAAATTGATCGAAAGCAATTGACCAATTTTCCCTTCAGTCAATTTTCCCTTCAGTCAATTTTCCCTTCAGTCAATTTTCCCTTCAGTCAATTTTCCCTTCAGTCAATTTTCCCTTCAGTCAATTTTCCCTTCAGTCAATTTTCCCTTCAGTCAATTTTCCCTTCAGTCAATTTTCCCTTCAGTCAATTTTCCCTTCAGTCAATTTTCCCTTCAGTCAATTTTCCCTTCAGTCAATTTTCCCTTCAGTCAATTTTCCCTTCAGTCAATTTTCCCTTCAGTCAATTTTCCCTTCAGTCAATTTTCCCTTCAGTCAATTTTCCCTTCAGTCAATTTTCCCTTCAGTCAATTTTCCCTTCAGTCAATTTTCCCTTCAGTCAATTTTCCCTTCAGTCAATTTTCCCTTCAGTCAATTTTCCCTTCAGTCAATTTTCCCTTCAGTCAATTTTCCCTTCAGTCAATTTTCCCTTCAGTCAATTTTCCCTTCAGTCAATTTTCCCTTCAGTCAATTTTCCCTTCAGTCAATTTTCCCTTCAGTCAATTTTCCCTTCAGTCAATTTTCCCTTCAGTCAATTTTCCCTTCAGTCAATTTTCCCTTCAGTCAATTTTCCCTTCAGTCAATTTTCCCTTCAGTCAATTTTCCCTTCAGTCAATTTTCCCTTCAGTCAATTTTCCCTTCAGTCAATTTTCCCTTCAGTCAATTTTCCCTTCAGTCAATTTTCCCTTCAGTCAATTTTCCCTTCAGTCAATTTTCCCTTCAGTCAATTTTCCTTTCAGTCAATTTTCCTTTCAGTCAATTTTCCTTTCAGTCAATTTTCCTTTCAGTCAATTTTCCTTTCAGTCAATTTTCCTTTCAGTCAATTTTCCTTTCAGTCAATTTTCCTTTCAGTCAATTTTCCTTTCAGTCAATTTTCCTTTCAGTCAATTTTCCTTTCAGTCAATTTTCCTTTCAGTCAATTTTCCTTTCAGTCAATTTTCCTTTCAGTCAATTTTCCTTTCAGTCAATTTTCCTTTCAGTCAATTTTCCTTTCAGTCAATTTTCCTTTCAGTCAATTTTCCTTTCAGTCAATTTTCCTTTCAGTCAATTTTCCTTTCAGTCAATTTTCCTTTCAGTCAATTTTCCTTTCAGTCAATTTTCCTTTCAGTCAATTTTCCTTTCGGTCAATTTTCCTTTCGGTCAATTTTCCTTTCGGTCAATTTTCCTTTCGGTCAATTTTCCTTTCGGTCAATTTTCCTTTCGGTCAATTTTCCTTTCGGTCAATTTTCCTTTCGGTCAATTTTCCTTTCGGTCAATTTTCCTTTCGGTCAATTTTCCTTTCGACCAATTTTCCTTTCGACCAATTTTCCATTCGACCAATTTTCCATTCGACCAATTTTCCATTCGACCAATTTTCCATTCGATCAATTGTTTTCGGTCAATTGTTTTCGGTCAATTGCTTTCGGTCAATTGCTTTCGGTCAATTGCTTTCGGTCAATTGCTTTCGGTCAATTGCTTTCGGTCAATTGCTTTCGGTCAATTGCTTTCGGTCAATTGCTTTCGATCAATTTTCAGGACGATTGGTCAATGTCCAGTAAACCTTCTGGTAGAATTTTGGGAGCGACCCGGTCAAGGTCATTGTTATTTATATCTCAAAAAGTAAAGAACCATATTGCATGAAACTCGGTGGGACGATTAGTTATTATCCAGTTACCAGTTTATTAGATTTTGAGAGAGAACGGGTCAAAGTGGCGGCGAAGGTATGCGCTCTACCAAGTGCACGTAATCTAGTTTTCTATTAGTTAAATTATAAAAAAATGGTTGATTAATGCAGCGTATATTAAAATTATGAAGATCTGTGACGTATGCTCAAAGAGAATCAATTCAACTTCCAAAAGTATAAGATCTTATAAGGTTATACCACAGTACAGAGAATATATAGTATCCCAGAGCTATAGGGGGGATATTACGCGTGTCCCGGTAGGCTGTGACGTCACATGTCAACAATGGTGCGTACGTTTGTACGTACAGTACAAACACAAAAGATGGCTGCAACACACCCAACTTTTGTTAAATATTGTTTTCGGTGATATTTTTTTTAATTCCCCATTACCGCATGCTATTATCCAATCTTTATAGTCATACGGACGAAAATTAAAAAATGACAGTTGATGAAATTGCTACTGGTCTTTTTACACCCAAAATAGTAACAAATTTTTAGTCTTGAAGAAGACGATTCATTAGTCAGATCTGTCGCGTTGGCC
Source organism: Caprella mutica (assembly GCA_947561585.1). Taxonomy (NCBI): domain Eukaryota; kingdom Metazoa; phylum Arthropoda; class Malacostraca; order Amphipoda; family Caprellidae; genus Caprella; species Caprella mutica. The sequence goes on from CANNZV010003060.1 coordinate 26,652, forward strand.
GCCATCTTAATTCTCTATTCCACGTGACCCACAGCAATTCTGTTTACTATGACGTCACCTCTTGTTTACATACATGACGTCACAGCCTACCCAGAATAAATTTGAATAATACATGTAACTGGGGTACTATACTATTCTGTTTACTATGGTTATACCATTAGGTAATTTAATATTTCATCAAAATTTTATCACTGTGCCAATTTTAATTATTAGCGATAACACGATACATTTGTAGTAATATGCGTGTTAACGAAAATTCGTGTTTCTCATATTAGAAAATAATAAATTCTGACTCTCAAAAAAAAAAAAAAAAAAGAAAATTCAATCTATTTGATGGTGAGTATTCTATGGCTATTATATGCTTTTGCCCTTTCTTACTGCTGTTCTATTACTTGTGTAATACGATAATTTAGTATCGTACAAAATATTAATAAATGATAATATTAATAAATTACTAACCAAACCTAATCCGTAGAGTGGGGTGGATCATCGAACTTACCGAGGTGGAATATAACAAGGGTGGAATCTATACCGGTCACCCCTTATAGTTATATACAAAAATTTTCATTATTTTTCTATTTAGGTATTTCAAAAATTGTGTGCAGTGAAAATGATAACCTAAGTAACGCCGCGTCTATTATTTCAGAGGCACTCGAGTAGATGTTTAATTTTTCTCGAACATTGCCTCGAAAAACATAGTTTAGACCACAATATTAATTGGACAGAAACACTGACAATGTACATGTACATATGTATTGTATATGTACCAACTCGCTCTGACGATATCGTCACTCGTCAGTCTTGCCGTCAGTGTGAAAAATCACTCGAATACGCATCCATAGTAACCGTACCTTAATTAAGATAAACATTACATAAATGTTTAGTTAGAAAAGAAAGGTACAGTCACAGAAAGTGAATTTGTCATTATTCGTACATAGCTTATCAATTTAATATTTCAAAAATAAATTGAACTAACTGTAATCCTCGTAGATATTTTGAAATTGGTTTGGGTAGCTAGGTACAGTTACACAATGAAAAAATTGAAAATGAGAGTGAATTAGAAAAGAGTAATTTAAGAATGTAAGAAAATGCGGACACAGTTTTCTTTGATAGTACATAGAAAAGTCTTTCAATAAATTAGTAGGTAGCTAGGTGTCAAGATTATTATAATATAATGATAGCCTGATAGGTATACTGTAATTACTAAATTAGATAACATTGAAGATGTTTTTAAAGTGCCGTTATTAAGAATCACATTATACATATCTATACAGGTATACTCATAAGGTTAGTACCTACTTAGTTTAAATAATATTTGTAAAGTCAGTCAAAGGAAGAGGCCTACCTAGGTAATATGTATCACTTGTAATATAGTAGCTAACTACATAAGTTTACCCATTCAATAATGAACTAGGTATTTTTCAACAATTTTGTTCCCAATTTCCTAAATGTTTTTCTAATTATTTTCTATGGTATATTCTTTAACATTGAGATTATTTATTAAACTCTAAATATGCGAAAATTAGATTTACTTGCTGTTTTTTAGATCAATGGCCATTAATGAAATCAAACAATTAGAGAACCTATTCAGTTTCACTTACTCAAGGAACTCTGTGAGGATAGGACATTTCTTTTCTTTTAATTTAGTGAGCCAAAGGCTATATTAGTGATGTCAAAGGAAAATGTATACAAAGGAATTTGAAAAAGAAGCAAGAAAGGAAAGTAGCTCCAAGTTAAGAAGAGTTGCATCTTGCTTGAAGAAAATGAAGAGACCACATACCAATTGGTAGAGCTAGTAAGTTTTCTTTGAGATGATTGATGTATATAACCATTAACCCTAAACCTAATTCTTTCCCCCCAAGTTCCCAACCTAAGCTAAAAATTATGAACATTTTAAAATAGGAAATACCTACTCACCTCTCCTGGAGCTGTTTGAAGGTAAACCTTAGAGGTTCAATCACCACCAGAGTTGAAATGTTTTAAAAGTAGTTAATTATAACACAATAATTGTCCAATAAATAAAACAATAACATTGAAATATAAAATGATTGTCCCATCTAATTTAGAATAGAAACATTAAATGAAATCAACTTCTGTAATCCATGTTTCAGAGAGTGGAGGTTCAGGTCAGTTTTATGGCATTGAGTTCTACATTAGCTTTGTGTCATTATTACCAATTTGTATTTGATGGTAAATTTTTAAGATTTCTCTCAGGAATTTTAGTCTTAGGAAATAGATATCACAGAAAAGTAGTGGATATATAGCTATAGCTAATTTAGGAAAAAAATCTTGGCGGATCATCCAAATTATTGGAAATATTATGGTGGAATTTAAGCTTTTTTTAAAAGTCAGAGTTTCAATGCAATGTTATATCATGAATTATTTAATATGTTGTCAAGTTAAGTAAGTTTAGGAGTTATACTTAATAGAGAAAAGTTTGGCTTATAAAACATCACTCAAAAAATAGTATGGTTCAATGCTTGCCATACTATGAAACATGGCATATAATAGAAAAACAAATTAGCTAAAGTGATTTTATTTACCTTACATAGGGAGAAATGTTGTAAAAATGAGTTTTCACAATCCTGTTCTATTCTAAATGAATTAGTTCAGATAGACTGGTAAGAGGTAAATAGCTACAAAGTACCAAGTAAATATAGTGTGCGAAAATCTTAGCCAATTGGAAAGAACTAGGCTAATTAAATTTTTTTTTCAATATAAAAATTTAGACTACCTACATAGTGAACTTTCATAAATGATATAGACATGGAAGAAAATTTAGAAATCATCTCCAACTATTATATATTTTCCACTACCAACTAGCTATTTGCAAATAGTCTCCAATTTAATTCCACATTATTTTTCCTGTATCAACTGTTCATTGAATAATTGAATCATTATTTGCCATATTATAACTAGTTAGGTAGCTACATGTTTAATAATGTACCAAAGTGTAAGCAGATTGTAACAATTATTAACCAAATTCTTTTTTATTTCCTCTTGGGAAATTTAAATAATCCAAGATTATTTTCAACATTTTTCAAGTCTCAGAGACAGATCAAATCTTATATTTTTATTTTTAGAAAATCAGAGAGAAATTTTGAATTAAGAATTCCTATGTTGTTAAATAATATTCTTGACTGATTATGAAAGTGATATCCAAGACAATCCCAGATAAAACTACATCAGCAACAGAGAGTGAAGAGAGTCTCCTTCCAAACAAAGTCTCAGATAGTGAGTGACCAGACTTGATATTCAGTAGCAAAATGTAATGGTTAACAATGGGTTCATCATATTTAGACAATTTCAGCCCAATCGGAATGGAAGTAAATTATCAACTGCAAATGTCTAACTATTAAATATAGCCTTAGTTCTACAGTTGAGTACAATAACATAGGCTATAGAGTATAGACTAGAGTAACCTATTCATCAGGTATTTTAATCTGAAAACGACAAAAAGTAGGTTAGTTAGAGCTATTCTGCCTAACTGTACTTCTGTACTTAAGGCTAGATAGAAGATTTTGGAAGATTAGGTAAATTAACTTATTTCTTTACTCTCCTGAAAACATCCATAAACGAAACATTGTACCAATTTATCTAGCCTACATCAAACTGATAATTCTTTAAGAAAAAAATTAAGCATGATTAAAACTGACACCATTTCATACATTTGTAGAGTAACTAAAAAATATGAGGTAATTCAATTGCATAGGATAATACAGTAATACTCCATAAAATCCTCTTAACACCAGATGTCAGTTGAGAATATATCTAATTTGGTATAATAGGTGGGTTATAATAAGGTTGATCACTTGTATAACAATCTTATAACCAACACACTTTAAGATACGAACATTACTCCACATAGTAGCTTACTTAGAACGAATCGCACCCTTTGCTAGCAGTGCATTTCTCAAAACAGTAGACGAAATAAAATCATAAATTTTACAGTTTGTCGGTCAAATTATCTGTTTAAAAGGATTCATTTCACCTGGCGAGGGTCTTATTAATGTATTATCTCGCCTATCTTACAATGTTATCTGTGAAAACTGTCAACTAGCTCTTTTTTCAGTAGATACTGTAACCATCTCTCACTCTACCTATAACTCTTGTATTTCTTTATTACTGTTGTCATTTACATGAATATGAAGATACTTAAAATCTGAAACCCCCTTCTACATTAACTATCACTTACTATAAGAGAAGAGTTAATCTAATCATCTCTAATTTAAACAACATCCGCCCTCCCCCCTTTGGATCCTCCTGGGGTTGGGTTCAAGTGGTCGTACCCTCACAAAATTTTGGACATGAAAGCCCACTACCTAAAAACTCTTGGATCTTTCCCATTTGACGACCCCCACCAATTTTAATTTTTCTTATGTATTTTTGTCCATAGAATCCGAAAATGACAACATTTTTTTTGTAGAAACTAATACTTTTTTTGAGATATGGGGGTGTAAAGTTATTCATTTCCTATGTATTACTGAAGGATTGAGAACTTTGAAAAGGATTAAGAACTTTGTTTTCATGAAATTACTCAAAAATTAGGTATAGATTTTTTACATGAAACTATAGTCTGTAATGTAGTTTGTTGTACAGGCATCCCCCGATTTAGTTACCAAATAACGACTTAGTTCAGTTACCAAACGCTAACTAAAGCGAATAAAAGTAACAAGAAATCTATAATTGTCACTCCTTGAATATATATATATCTCATTTTCTATGAGTTATAGAAAGAAATTTTTTTAAGGGTTATTAACTTATTAGAGTTCTACGCATATAAGCATTTTAATGATAGTATAGAGTCTTTCATTGTTTGTGACTGTGATGAAAAAGTTTAAAGTCGTGCATTTATTATATGTTTTAAAATCCATCCATAGCTTAACTTTCACTCAGTATAGGTGAGTAATTAATAGATACTTAGATTTCTATAATTATTGTGCTACATTTAACAAACCGCAATTTTATGCTCTATGAAATATTTTTAGTAGTAGGGCACAAGTTCCAAGTTATTGGTTGGTTCTACAATTTCGGACACGTCAGAAAATAAATTATTATAATTATTATTTAACTTCTATTCTAATTGCTATCATGGATACCAATTGAAATAAAAGTTGAATAATGATTATTATACAGGGTGGCGCAAAAAAAAAAGGAAACCCATTTTCAAACTAGTTTATTTCACAAACTATTAAAGCTATAAATTTTCTAAAAACATCATTTTATTCCTTTACTTTTTGGCATCCATCTTGAAAATCTGGTAAAGTTAAGACAAAAATTAAACATCCAGCAGCGATTTAAAAAAAGGTAATTAAAAATGGCTTGCGCGAGGACTAAATATACGAAAAAAATCACACCAGATAATTCATTTCATATGGATGTAAAAACATTAAATTATTTTAACTTATGTAACAAATAAGACAATTAAAACCTTAATTATCATTTGAGAATGGAAGTTTGATATAAAATGGATATATTTAATAAAATCATTTCGCCGTTAACTTGTATCTCTTATTCGAAACCCTCAAAATGCAGCTTTCAAATGAACATAGTTTTTGTTGTGACAAGTTATTTAAACACTGAAAGCTTTAAACAGATTCAACCTCATTTGAACTAGCTTTCAAAAATGATTTTCACCAACTATAAAACCATATTGACTTACATTAATAAGTTCAAAACTGAAGAAACCACTTTATTTTGAACAAAAAGCGATTAGGTCGCAGGAGAACAGAACTAACACATGGAAACATTAATCTTGTTCATGAACTATTTATTGAGAATCCAAACATATCAATCAGAAGGAATGAATTTGATATCACTTAAGACACATTTCACTAAATTATTAAACAAGATTTGAGATATCATCCTTTTAAGAAGCATGCTGTGCTCGAACTCTTAGAAATTATTTACCGCACAGTCTAAATTTTTACAGGTTTCTGCAAGGAAATGTTCGTTTTGTAGAAGACATCGAGATTGGTGATGAAGATGTGTTTCCATGAATGGAACAGTCGATAAACAAATTGTTAATTGGATGAAAAATAGCATTTTTTTAGATTTTACTACTACCATATGGAAATAAATTATACCTATTCTGAAGTTTTTTTGTGTTTTTCGTCCTCGCTCAAGCCCTTTTTATTTTTATTTTTTCAATTCGCTGCAGGATGTTCAATTTCAGTCGTAAGTTTAACAGATTTTCATGAAAGATGCAAAAAACTAAACGAATGAAACTATGTCTTTAGAAAAATTCTAACTTTAATAGTTTGTAAAATAAACCAATTTGAAAATGGGTTTCCTTTTTTTTTGTGCCACCCTGTATAAAGATTTTTACGTGTTCGAAAATATGGAACCGTGCAATAACACGGAACTAACCCTAAAATGGGACCTGTTTAATTTCTGAACCAATTGCTTTTAATAACCTTATCTGGATTATAATTTTGATGTTTTTTTAGTTACCGTGAATTAATCACAGAAAATTGTCTCCGTTTTCTATGTCTACGAACGGTTCTTATTTCGAATCATGACTCTATATAAGGACCACTTTTATTGAAGTGAGTTGTACTTAAAGCGAGGCCTGCCTGTATCCGCTAGTTTTTTGTACTGCACACTTCATGATTGAATAATGACCTGGCAGGGGCTTGGGAGCCGGCACGCCCACTGAAATACATATATCGAATATTTCCAGTTTCCGTGATATTTTACATCTATTACTTCAATATGAATGTATGTGTAAAGGGGGGCGGGCCGCACCCCATATTCCCCTGCCATGCCATTAATCAATCATGAAGTGTGCAGTACAACAAATTAGCAGATAAAGCAAAAACTCGTAGTAGACCAGAGTTACGTTCCAATTTTGTTTGGTCTAGTAAGAAACTCACTTCAGCTGTTTCCTACTAGACCAAAATAGTTTTCTATAAAAGTAAAGCGGTGACTTTAACATTTCGATAGTTCGATTTGTTTATGATAATTTTAATGCTAAATTAATGGAGATTAACATACCAATTTTGAAGGGAAACATATTTAGAAACAGTATGAATTTCTTTTGTTTCAATTAAAATGAATAAAATATTTTTTTCAATTAAATTATCATTTTATGAAATTACAATAGTCTTCACTGTATCTAGTTTTCTGTAGCTTTTTACATCAATTTTTTTTAGCACAGACTCTACCATTAAATCTGAAATCGATTCTGCCTTTTGTTTTTTCCTATAAACAGCATAAATAAATATAATACATCATACAAATTTGAGATTTATCTTTAAAACAGCATTGCAATTATTACTCCTTGTAATATTTACACTAAAATAACCGTCAGGTGACAAAAATTGTGTTTTGTCTAGTACGAGGTTTTTCCCAGTACAGTTTCAAAATTTTCTTGGTCTAATAAGAGGTTTGTCTACTAGGAGGCTGGTCTAAAGCGAGATTTTGCTGTACAACAAACTACATTACGGCTATCTTTGGTCAAAAAGCGTGGAACCACGAGTTTTTAAAGTTCTCAATCCTTCAGTAATGCATAGGGAATGAATAACTTTGAAGGGGCAGTAAACTTTATTAAAAAATGTCTTTTTTTCTATTGAAAGTGTTTTTAGAAATTAGTTGTATACACACGAGAGTTCATTCGTTTTGTATTTAACTAATAACCGTAAAATATATGAATATAATAATTAGGTTTTAAGTCTAAAGTTCACCGCATCTGCAGGGATGGCGCTGCGAATCGTTTACATTCCTGATCAGCTGTTAAAAATTAGAGGCAATCTATTCTAGTATTAGCAGCGTCTATTATTGCTAATAGTCTACTATATATTAGCAGTGCTCATTTTAGCCACTTTAAATGCAACAACTTAGGTAGACCAAATGTACTTATTTGTGCGTATATATGTATTAGCGGAGTTTTAGTTCCAGATTACTTCAGTAGATGGCGCTGCATTTATGAAATAATTAAATTATTTTTTTAAATAAGAGCTTAAAAATTGAAATTACTGTATCTTATTCCATTATTAAAATTTCTTGATTGATTTATCAACATTAGAGGAAAAGTTTGTCCAAAGGTTTACTACCCCTTTAAACCCTTATATCTCAAAAAGTATTAGTTTCTACAAAAAAAAAAACTGAATTTTTTCGTATTCTATGGACATGAAAAAAATTAATTTAGATTAAATTTGGTGGGGTCGGCAAATGGGAAGGATCCCGACTCTTTTTCAGCAATAAAAAGAAATATGGTAATTCTCACCAACATCCATGGGTTGACCCCCGCTATGGTGGGATTTTAAAACCTTCAATAAATTCATTACTTTAAACTTCCATCAAAGTCACAAACACTGAAACACTTTATTAATAGGCTTATATAGTACCCTATCTAAAAAACAAATTTTCTTCCATTATAATTCATAGAAAATGATATGAATAATCAAGGAGTGACAATTATATATTCCTCTGTTACTTTTCTTCGCTTTAGTTACCGCTTGGTAATTAAACTGAGTTGTGATTTGGTACTTGAAGTGGGGGATGCCTGTATACCTATCCAGTAATGGATTAACTTTTTTCTGTAACTAGCTTTGAGCATATAATACGCACACTATACTGAAAACGCAGAAATATTCTCATAATATGCCACATATCCCGAAAAAATATGCAGTTTTACGATTGTGATGCATGTTGTCATATCCCTATAGTTATAATGTTACATGGAAAAAAGGAAATTAACTTCAAGGGACTGAAAGAAGCAGTAAGAATTTTATTTTAGTAGGGGTTTAACGTCTGCTTCGGAACCAAAGGCCATATCGCTGACGTCAAAAGGAAATTAAACACAAGGGACTGGAAGAAGCAGTCAGAGAGGAAAGTGGCTCCATGAACAAAGTCACTTACCACCGTCGGTGACAATGCTCATGGATGCAGAAAAGCTACTCCGTGAATGCAGTCACTTACCAAGGAATGTGACGAAACGGGACACAAGCACCGGTGGCTGCACTCACGGATGGAAGAGGAAAATGAAGAGGTGATAGTAAATGAAGCCTACGAGCCTACCTAACACAAAATATAAGACCTCGTAGTTGAAGAGCATAACCCTAGCGCTATCCTCTAAAACTGCAAGTAGCGTTAAAAAAATGATAAAAATGGTAAAAATGAAAAAGACAATCCATAATCCAAATTACAACAGTTCGGGGCCCAAGGGACGCCACCCCCCTTCTCTTCCATTCACCACAGACAGCTTCAGGATAGAGCAAGCAGTGAGAAAGGAAAGTGGTACCATGAAATACAAAAAGCTACTCTGTGAATGCAATCACTTACCTAGGAATGTGACGAAGAAAAGAGACACAAGCACCGGATGGAAGAGGAAAATAAAGAGGTGATAGTAAATGAAGCCTACTAACACAAAAATGAAAGACCTCGTTGTTTAAGAGCATAACCCTAGCACTATCCTCTAAAATTGCAAGTAGCGTTAAAATTGAAAAATTTAAATCCAAATAACAACAGTTTGGGGCACGCCACCCTCTCTCATCCATTCACCACAGACAGTTTGAGGATAGAACATTGCTGATAGCAAAGGCATAAGAGGCAAGGAAAAGAGTTAATTCTTGCAAAAATTTATTACTTATCACACAACCTAAATTTAAAAAAAGATTGTTTAAAATTACAGTATAGATGTTAAAATGTTTGTATGGAACACAATAAAAAAACAAACGAACCAAAAATTGTGTAGCTAAAATTTAAAGAAATTGACAATTCTCAGAAAAGCAGTCAATCATGTAAAATTATAATTTAAACAAGAAATACTAAAAGTCAAGAGAATAGTAAGTAGTTCGTCAGAATAAGGAGAAAATTACAAATACGTAGCTACATTAAGAAATGTAGTGGAATTACTTAGATACTTATTAAATATTGTTCAATTATAGTAGCCGATATGTATTGGATATCCAGAAGATATTCATTCATCTTCAGAATTAAGTCTAAAACCATTCATCGTGCAGCACTCCTCGTGTGTTGAGAACATAGAGACACGTGCAATACTCACTCGTGTGTTGAGAACATAGAGACACGTGCAACACTCACTCGTGTGTTGAGAACATAGAGACACGTGCAACACTCACTCGTGTGTTGAGAACATAGAGACACGTGCAACTATTCGTGTTACATAAGTCTTGGTTCAGTTCAACGTCTTATATTAATGTTGGGAGCGGTTCAACGTCTTATATTTATGTTGGGAGCGGTTCAACGTCTTATATTAATGTTGGGAGCGGTTCAACGTCTTATATTAATGTTGGGAGCGGTTCAACGTCTTATATTAATGTTGGGAGCGGTTCAACGTCTTATATTAATGTTGGGAGCGGTTCAACGTCTTATATTAATGTTGGGAGCGGTTCAACGTATTATATTAATGTTGGGAGCGGTTCAACGTATTATATTAATGTTGGGAGCGGTTCAACGTATTATATTAATGTTGGGAGCGGTTCAACGTATTATATTAATGTTGGGAGCGGTTCAACGTATTATATTAATGTTGGGAGCGATTTAGCGTCTTATATTAATGTTGGGAGCGGTTCAACGTCTTATATTAATGTTGGGAGCAGTTCAACGTCTTATATTAGTTTTAGGAGTAGTTCAACGTCTTATATTAGTTTTGGGAGCAGTTCAACGTCTTATATTAGTTTTGGGAGCAGTTCAACGTCTTATTATAGTTTTGGGAGCAGTTCAACGTCTTATTATAGTTTTGGGAGCAGTTCAACGTCTTACTATAGTTTTGGGAGCAGTTCAACGTCCTATATTTGTTTTGGGAGCAGTTCAACGTCCTATATTAGTTTTGGGAGCAGTTCAACGTCTTATATTAGTTTTGGGAGCAGTTCAACGTCTTATATTAGTTTTGGGAGCAGTTCAACGTCTTATATTAGTTTTGGGAGCAGTTCAACGTCTTCGATTTCTTTTGTTAACTTTCAATTGTCTTTTGTTAGCGTTGGAAGCATCTGAACACGTTTGCTTAGCGTTAGAAGGATCTAAACACGTTTGCTTAGCGTTAGAAGGATCTAAACACGTTTGCTTAGCGTTAGAAGGATCTAAACACGTTTGCTTAGCGTTAGAAGGATCTAAACACGTTTGCTTAGCGTTAGAAGGATCTAAACACGTTTGCTTAGCGTTAGAAGGATCTAAACACGTTTGCTTAGCGTTAGAAGGATCTAAACACGTTTGCTTAGCGTTAGAAGGATCTAAACACGTTTGCTTAGCGTTAGAAGGATCTAAACACGTTTGCTTAGCGTTAGAAGGATCTAAACACGTTTTCTTAGCGTTAGAAGGATCTAAACACGTTTGCTTAGCGTTAGAAGGATCTAAACACGTTTGCTTAGCGTTAGAAGGATCTAAACACGTTTGCTTAGCGTTAGAAGGATCTAAACACGTCCGATTAAAGCTGGAATAATCTGGACACGTTGGATCAAAGTTGGAATAATTTGGACACGTTGGATCAAAGTTGAAATAATCTGGATACGTTAGATCAGTCTTGAGAGCATCTGGATACGTTAGATCAGTCTTGAGAGCATCTGGACACGTTTGATCAGTCTTGAGAGCATCTGGACACGTTTGATCAGTCTTGAGAGCATCTGGACACGTTTGATCAGTCTTGAGAGCATCTGGACACGTTTGATCAGTCTTGAGAGCATCTGGACACGTTTGATCAGTCTTGAGAGCATCTGGACACGTTTGATCAGTCTTGAGAGCATCTGGACACGTTTGATCAGTCCTGAGAGCATCTGGACACGTTTGATCAGTCCTGAGAGCATCTGGACACGTTTGATCAGTCCTGAGAGCATCTGGACACGTTTGATCAGTCCTGAGAGCATCTGGACACGTTTGATCAGTCCTGAGAGCATCTGGACACGTTTGATCAGTCCTGAGAGCATCTGGACACGTTTGATCAGTCCTGAGAGCATCTGGACACGTTTGATCAGTCCTGAGAGCATCTGGACACGTTTGATCAGTCCTGAGAGCATCTGGACACGTTTGATCAGTCCTGAGAGCATCTGGACACGTTTGATCAGTCCTGAGAGCATCTGGACACGTTTGATCAGTCCTGAGAGCATCTGGACATGTTCCTCCAATGTTTGAAGTATCTGGACATGTTCCTCCAATGTTTGAAGTATCTGGACATGTTCCATCAATGTTTGAAGTATCTGGACATGTTCCTTCAATGTTTGAAGTATCTGGACATGTTCCTTCAATGTTTGAAGTATCTGGACATGTTCCTTCAATGTTTGAAGTTTCTGGACTTGTTCCTTCAATGTTTGAAGTATCTGGACATGTTCCTTCAATGTTTGAAGTATCTGGACTTGTTCCTTCAATGTTTGAAGTATCTGGACTTGTTCCTTCAATGTTTGAAGTATCTGGACTTGTTCCTTCAATGTTTGAAGTATCTAAACATGTTCCTTCAAGGTTTGAAGTATCTGGACATGTTCCTCCAATGTTTGAAGTATCTGGACATGTTCCTCCAATGTTTGAAGTATCTGGACATGTTCCTCCAATGTTTGAAGTATCTGGACTTGTTCCTTCAATGTTTGAAGTATCTGGACATGTTCCTTCAAGGTTTGAAGTATCTGGACATGATCCTTCAAGGTTTGAAGTATCTGGACATGTTCCTTCAAGGTTTGAAGTATCTGGACATGTTCCTTCAAGGTTTGAAGTATCTGGACATGTTCCTTCAAGGTTTGAAGTATCTGGACATGTTCCTTCAAGGTTTGAAGTATCTGGACATGTTCCTTCAATGTTTGAAGTATCTGGACACGTTCCTTCAATGTTTGAAGTATCTGGACACGTTCCTTCAATGTTTGAAGTATCTGGACACGTTCCTTCAATGTTTGAAGTATCTGGACACGTTCCTTCAATGTTTGAAGTATCTGGACACGTTTCTTCAATGTTTGAAGTATCTGGACACGTTTCTTCAATGTTTGAAGTATCTGGACACGTTTCTTCAATATTTGAAGTATCTGGACACGTTTCTTCAATATTTGAAGTATCTGGACACGTTTCTTCAATGTTTGAAGTATCTGGACACGTTTCTTCAATGTTTGAAGTATCTGGACACGTTCCTTCAATGTTTGAAGTATCTGGACACGTTCCTTCAATGTTTGAAGTATCTGGAAACGTTCCTGCAATGTTTGAAGTATCTGGACACGTTCCCGCAATTTTCGAAGTATCTGGACACGTTCCTGCAATGTTCGAAGTATCTGGACACGTTCCTGCAATGTTCGAAGTATCTGGACACGTTTCTTTAGTGTTAAATGTATCTGGACACTTTTCTTTTGCTTTTGCTGCAATTGATCGCGCTTTAATTGATTGCGCAGTATTTAGACGCTTTTGCTCAATTTTAGGACAAACTGGACGCGTTTGATAAACTTTAGAAGCAACTTTATGAGTTTGGTTAGTTTTGGGAGTACATGGAAGAGTTTTGTTCACTCTATATTGTTGGATTATTTGCTCAACCTGAATTCTCACTCTCGGTGGCTGCTGAACATTTGGGTTCAAATTCAGTAGCTGCTTCAGCATTGGTTCCAAATCCCATGCCTCCATTTCCTTTTGGGCAGTGATCTGTGGTTCCCCTGTATGCGGGATCATATTGATTAGGTTCCTAATCAGCACCAGTGAAACGGGACTTGGTACCTGCTGAATCTCATGGTTCACACTTTGTGGTGGTTCAATCTGAGGATTCACACCATTTGGGTGCACTATTGAAAGATTTGAAATTAGCTGGTGATTGTTTGTCAAATCTGATGAATAGACGTTGGACCATAACGATTGTCTTGATCTGTTTGTAATACTTCCGACTAGTGGTTCTTTGAGACTGGAAGGGCTCCATATTGCTGGTGAACCTTCTGCAATACTGATGCTCTTTACTTCAGCACCTGATTTCTGGCCACTGCTCCTCATCGGTAACACTGGCTCAGTACCATTATTCAACATCCTAGATTCTAGCAAAGTACTATTAGGGTACATCGATGGTTCTAGTAAAGAAATATTACTGTTCATTGTTGGTTCTTTTTCAGTACTATAACTGTTCATTGTTTGTTCTTTTTCAGTACTATATCTGAACATCGTTGGTTCTTCTTCAGTACTGTAGCTGAACATCTTTGGTTCTTTTTCAGTACCATAGTTGAACATCGTTGGTTCTTTTTCAGTGCTATAGCTGAACATCGTTGGTTCTTTTTCAGTGCTATAGCTGAACATAGTTGGTTCTTTTTCAGTGCCATAGCTGAACATAGTTTGTTCTTTTTCAGTACTGTATCTGAACATCGTTGGTTCTTTTTCAGTACTATAGCTGAACATCGTTGGTTCTTTTTCAGTACTGTAGCTGAACATCTTTGGTTCTTTTTCAGTACTGTATCTGAACATCGTTGGTTCTTTTTCAGTACTATAGCTGAACATCGTTGGTTCTTTTTCAGTACTGTAGCTGAACATCTTTGGTTCTTTTTCAGTACTGTAGCTGAACATCTTTGGTTCTTTTTCAGTACTGTATCTGAACATCGTTGGTTCTTTTTCAGTACTATAGCTGAACATCGTTGGTTCTTTTTCAGTACTGTAGCTGAACATCTTTGGTTCTTTTTCAGTACTGTAGCTGAACATCGTTGGTTCTTTTTCAGTGCTATAGCTGAACATCGTTGGTTCTTTTTCAGTGCTATAGCTGAACATCGTTGGTTCTTTTTCAGTACCATAGTTGAACATCGTTGGTTCTTTTTCAGTACCATAGTTGAACATCGTTGGTTCCTTTTCAGTACCATAGTTGAACATCGTTGGTTCTTTTTCAGTACTATAGCTGAACATCGTTGGTTCTTTTTCAGTGCTATAGCTGAACATCGTTGGTTCTTTTTCAGTACCATAGTTGAACATCGTTGGTTCCTTTTCAGTACCATAGTTGAACATCGTTGGTTCTTTTTCAGTACCATAGCTGAACATCGTTGGTTCTTTTTCAGTACTATAGCTGAACATCGTTGGTTCTTTTTCAGTGCTATAGCTGAACATCGTTGGTTCTTTTTCAGTACCATAGTTGAACATCGTTGGTTCTTTTTCAGTGCTATAGCTGAACATAGTTGGCTCTTTTTCAGTACCATAGTTGAACATAGTTGGTTCTTGTTCATTATTATAACTGCGCAACGCTGGTTTTTGTTCAGTACCATAGTTGAACATCGTTGGTTCTTTTTCAGTACTATAGCTGAACATCGCTGATTCTTGTTCATTATTATAACTGCGCAACGCTGGTTCTTGTTCAGTACTATTATTGTACATCGTTGGCACATTTCCATTAGCTTGCATTAGATAACTATCATCCCTCATAGGTTGTCCTATTTCACGAGCATTATTAAGCAAGACCTGCGCAAATTGTTGTCTCTCAATAAAGTTAATAAATATCGACGATGCTGGTTCAGTGTAGCTAATATTCATCACTGGATCTGTCATAGTAGCAGAATCAGCCGCAATCTGTTGATGTGTCAAGAGTTAGTTTAGAAAAATAATTCACTTCCCATTCTAACACTGGTCAGATTTATTACAAATGATAATAACAACGAGACATGACTAAGTTATTACATAATTATAACACATTAAACATTTCCTTTTCTATATGAGTTAGATTAAAAGAAAACGGTTGAGGCATCGACTTAACGTATATTGAAATGAGAACATCTGTTATGAAAGTTCAAAGTAGCGAACGAATTAAAAATATTAGAATTCAACAGTGGACGAGATGGTAAATTACACTTATAATAGCAAGTTGATTAATATGACGTCTGAAGGCCTTCGCCACGGACATGAGCAATCTTTTCTTTATTTTGACATGGAA
Organism: Caprella mutica; assembly: GCA_947561585.1. Taxonomy (NCBI): domain Eukaryota; kingdom Metazoa; phylum Arthropoda; class Malacostraca; order Amphipoda; family Caprellidae; genus Caprella; species Caprella mutica. Next base: position 42,463 of record CANNZV010003060.1, read on the forward strand.
CATAAATAATAATATTAATAAATATGATATAATAAATTAACTTTTGGTTATGTGGATTAAGTTAGCCATTAAAATAACTGAATGAAATGTAACTTAACTGAATATTTAGGTAGGTATATAAGGTACCTAACTACCTTATAACTTAACTTCACATGGCTTTGTAGTTACCTAATTTTTTGTACCTAGCAGACAAACCTCCCAGCAGACAAACCTCCCAGCAGACAAACCTCCCAGCAGACAAACCTCCCAGCAGACAAACCTCCCAGCAGACAAACCTCCCAGCAGACAAACCTCCCAGCAGACAAACCTCCCAGCAGACAAACCTCCCAGCAGACAAACCTCCCAGCAGACAAACCTCCCAGCAGACAAACCTCCCAGCAGACAAACCTCCCAGCAGACAAACCTCCCAGCAGACAAACCTCCCAGCAGACAAACCTCCCAGCAGACAAACCTCCCAGCAGACAAACCTCCCAGCAGACAAACCTCTTATTAGACAAACCTCTTATTAGACCAAAAAATTTTGAAACTGTACTGGAAAAATCTCGTAGTAGGCAAATCACGATTCTTGTCATCTGAAAGCTATTCTGGTGAACTTAGTATTTACTGTAATTTTAAATAAAATGTGAGTGGACGTTTAACATTTTGTTCATGGCAGAGTCTGTGCTAAAATTATGAGAATTACAGAAAACTATATTCAGTGAAAACTATCCTAATTTATTAAACTGGTAGAGTTACAGTTGTTCCAAAATAGGCTTCGGCATCATGTTGCTGATTATCTATCATTATGTTTATCTGTGCTTGCTTTATTTCGTTGCAGTGCTTTCCATTAATTTTGTTTATTTATTCTTAACCATATAATTAATGTCTTCTAGAGCAAAAAATAGAGCTCCTGGAATAGTTGCAACTAAAAAAGGATTTCTATTGAAATGAAACTCACTATTTTGAAGAAATTCCGTAATGCTATGAAGGGCAGTGATATTGCAAAGTTGTTCACTTTGTCTGTGCATGCAGTGAGTGAGAATAAGAAAAACAAAATGCCGAGACTCTCAAACAGTGCTGTTAAAGTGGAATCATGCGAAGATCTTAAAACCACTGTATATGAAACTATAAATTCTTTAATGAAATCATACAGTGACAGGTTAAATAATCTAAAATGTGCCAATGAGTAAATCTCTCACCATTAAGCCTTGTACTCTGTTCAGAATTAAACCAATTTTCTACCATAATTAAACAATTGAAATTATTGAAGCCATTGTTTCTGTTTAAAAAAATAAAATACATTTTGCTTCACCATATTTAGTTTATTTAAAAAATATTTTATCAATTATAATTCAAACAAAGTAAACTAACATCTTGTTCTTAAATGTTGATTTCCCCTCAAAATTGTTATTTTATTTGTCATTAAATTCTTGATAAACAAATATAGTTATCGAATTAGCGTAGTCACCACTTATTTTCTATGCAGAAAACATGTTGGACTAGTACGAAACTACTAGAAGTCAGTTTCCTACTAGACCAGTGGTTCTTAAAAGGGGGTGCACGGCACCCCTTTGGGGCCTGGATTGCTTATAGGGGGTGTCTACCTGAGGCTACTAATAAGTCAGATTCTTGCTGTTAATATCATACAGAATGTAAATAAGATATTAAATTCCCTCACAATTTATATTTCATTTTAAATTCTTAGATAATTGTAACCAATTATATTATAATTGTAGTTTTTCAATCTATTTCAATGCAATACAATGCTCAGGGGGTGCACCAGATAAGCCAGGGGTGTGCGAGAAAAATACTTTAAGAACCACTGTACTAGACCAAGCCAACTTGGAAAGTTTGCTTTATGGAGGAATTGAAGAGACTACAGACCCATTGGTAGAACTGGTAAGTTTTTAAATGAATCAAAGAAAATTAAGTATATAACTAATAGTTTTCGCCCAAAGCTAAGCTAAAAATTATGAACATCTTAAAATAAGAAATACCTACTCACCTGGTAAAACTCAGAAGTGAAGTAATCAGCAGTGTAGAAATATTAAGAGTTGTTAGTTATTTCACAATTGTCCAATAGATAAAACAATAACTTTAAAAATGAAATGATTTTACCTTCTGTTTTGGAATAGAAATATTAAATGACATCAACTCATGTAATCCATGTTTCAGAGGGTGGAAGTTCAGGTCAGATTCATGGCAATTAAGTTCTGCATTCCTTTGGTGTCATTATTACCAATTTGTATTTGATGGTAAATTTTCTGACATCTCGATAGAATTATACCATTGGGAAATATATGTTACAGAAAGTTACTGAGTATTAGCCATTTATTGTTATGTTTTGGTGGCTAAATTTGGATGTTCTATCCCAACCCAAATGAATTAGTCCAGATAGACTAGTAAGTGGAAGGTGTTAACTAATTACCTACTAAGAGAAATAGTATGCCGAAATCCTAGTCAATTGGTAAAACTAATTAATAACTTTTCAATATAAAAGAATAACTACATAGTGAAGTTTATAAATGGATATTTTAAAGGTCCTCTCCAGGCTCCGGGGAAAAATGAGTGTATTACACAATATAGAACTAAGGTCTACGATCATTATTCCGCAAATCGTATACAATTCGGTTCAGTATATATTTTATTATTAGCTTTTAAAGTTTTTTAATTCTCTGTGAGCAACAATTGAGCGAATCTCCAACCTGACGCTGAGAAAGAAGATTGTACACTCTTTGTTTTGATTGTAAATTTAGATTTTTAAACAAACAATGCGTTTTTGGCCTTCTTTTAAGATACTGATTGTTTCTAAAAGTTTATAAACGGTTCCATAATAAGTTTATACAAATTTAAACCTTTAAACGAATAATAAATAGATTTATAAAACCAAATACCTAGTTGACAATCGAAACAAATGGTGTACATTCTTCTTCTTCAGACTGAAAATTAGAAAGTCGGAAGTGAAGAAGGTTTTGTAGAGTTTGAATTATAAAAATCTTTAAAAGCATATAAAATTAAAAATATGTTATCAAATTTTATGAGGTTTGCAGTAAAATGATAAGAAACATTAACCTCGTTGATTTAAGCAATAAAAAAATGATCAACTATTATTTACTTTCCAATCAAATTATTAGAAAATCCTATCCAATTAGTATCAGATTGTCTAGCCCTTAACGCCCAACGTACTCTGGGGAGGACATTAGAAAAATATCAAATAATTTCTTTATTTAATCCGTATAATCATATTCTAGCAGTAAGAAGCGTAAATTTAAATGTAGGCTATGCCACATAATAATTTGAGATTTTGAACCACTCAAAAGTTCATCCCAATTATATTTGATTTAAAAAAAAATAGATTTTTTTCAACGTATTCCAAATTGTAAAGGTTAACTATCTAATATTAATGTTGGGTGTTACAGGGCTAGGATTCCCACACTATTTTATCTGGATCAACTAACTTCTCATTGCATAATTTAATTATTATTTACTATAATATTAATTAACTAATTTAGTGCCATGTTAAATAATGTACCAAACTGTAAGCAGATAGTGACAACTATTAGCTAACAATTGTTGACCCAATTCTATTTTTATTTTATTTTAGGTACATTATGAACCAAGACAATCCACCATGTAGAAAATGAAACATTTGCAAGTCTATGACACAGACAATTGATAAGATTTTTATTTTAAAAAATTCCCAGACAAATCTTGTATTCCTATGTAGTTAATAATTCTCATGAGACAGATTGAGACAGTGATTTCTAAGACAAATTCAGATAGAACTACATCTGCTAGAGACTCAGAGAGGAGAAAGAGTTTCCCTCCAAAATAACTGATAGGGTCAAACAGGAAAATTGCGGCACTCTTACTAACTGCGGCCTATAAAAATAGAAACATCATAGCTTCAAAACACACGTTAAAAACGTAAATTAATAAATTATAGCATGCACTGAGCTTCTTTTGATAGCTCTGCAACATTTAATCTAATTTCGGTTCAGAATGTTTTATAGACTCTTGAGAGGGCCGCAATTAAAAGTTGAAAGGCCGCAGTTTACCTGCGTGACCCTAGTAGTGAGAGACCAGACTTGGTACCTATGCAGTGGCAAAATGTAATAAATGACAATGAATTGTATATTTTTAGACAATTTCAGTTAATTTATCTTAGAAATCACTTCTCAATCTGACTCATGAAAATTAATGACTACATATCACAATGAGAATTTAAGCAAATGATTGACTGTAAATGACTACCTATGAAATATTCCTATGGCTCTCTATACAAACGCATAGGATAGGTACAGCAAGTTATATCATATTCTAATCTGTAAACTACAAGAAGTAGGTTAATCAGAACTAGAAAGCCCATCTTTGGACCTAATTAGTTGAGAAGCTTTTGTAAGCCAATGTGAATTAAACTTTTCTATACTCTTCTTTAAGTATCCATAATACTTTAAAAAAATTTGTAGGATCATTAAAACAGACGACATTTTTAGAGTAACTGAAAATTATGGGGTAGAATTAAATTGCTAACGAGAATACTCGATAAAGCTACCTAGTTCTTATCCTAGTCTGTAAACACCAGTTGCCAAGTAACGTTATGAAAAACACACTTTTAGGATCTATTCATTTTACTTTATTTAAAAAATATCTTTATTAAGAACTAAACAGAACCTAAATCCACTTAATAACTTTAAAAAAAATCGCACCCTCGGCTAGGACTACACTTATCCAAACAGAAGTCGGAATAAAATCTTGGTATTTAAAGTTTTTCGGTTAGATTATTTTTTTAAAATTAAGTAATTCACCTGGTGAGGTCTTATAAATTTATTCTCTTGCCTATCTTACAAAGTTAGCTGTGAAAACTAGCTTTTCTACTCATAATACTGTTTAATTAATATTCTGTTACCTGTTTAGTAATTAGCTTAGGTTTGTGAACTCTTTAATTACTTTTATATTCCAATCTATGTATTTTTTCAGATTATTTTATGTTTCATTAGTGTTTAACAGTTTTACTGTGAATTTGTGTTAAAATCTGTTTTTCTTGGACTCTTATAATATAAAACTCCTGTCCACTCGTTTAGAACTCGAACCTTCAACACCCGAAACACTTTAATTAAGGTAAGTGTTAATCTAAGCACTACTAATAGTATTATAATCTGCATTCTCCCTCTTTTACAATTATATACAGGTAAATCCATTACAGCGGACATTACATGTACCGAATAAGTGTCAGCTATGCCAATCAGCGTTCGTTGTAACATTACATTTTCAGTTTAGTTGGCGATTTAAAAATTGTAAGTTTTCTTTAACAGCATTTCAAAGAAACCTTAATGAAGGTAAACAATCTCGGATTATTATTACAACAAATTTTCCCAATACATCTTCTAAAACTTTATTCTACTAATTTAGCTTAAAATGAAAGAGTTATCCATCTTCTATTCATCCTCCAGAAATGTTCAATATTCTTCCACATTTGTTGTGTTTCTTCTCTGAGTACCGTCTTTAAATATTATCCAAACAATCTCAATTCGATTGAGGTCAGGGCTCTGTGAAGGCCATGTCATTTGAGCAATTTCTTCATCTTCTAATAGGGTCAACTTTTTTTATAAGAGTAGTAGGGTACGTTGTCCTGCTCGAATGCATGTTGTTGATGGTCAGCTGCTTGTTGATAGGGGAGAGTTTGATGACGAAAGAGCTGATTTATACTTCTACAATAAATCCTCCGTGCAGACGAACAATGGGACCAGGTCCAGCAGAAAAAATGATCCCCAAACCATCACACTACCACCTTTAAACTTAACTGTTTTCTTGACACAGCTCAGAGTTAAAGTTTCCTCTACTTTACGTTTAATTCTTACTTTCCCATTAGAATCGAAGATATTTAATTTCCTTTCATTCATCACGAGAAAGTACTTTCGACCTCTGTTCATTCGACCAAACGACATGCCTATGACAAAACACAAGTAACACTTTCAGTTTCTTTCTAGAGATTAAAAGCTTCGATGTAGGGACAAATGATTGCAAACATCTTGTTGAAGTCGAAGCGAAAAAGTAGACCGGGACACCGTACCACCAGACATGACATTTATCTTACGAGAAATTAGACCACAAGTGTTGAAACTATCTTGCAAGCTACTTTGAAGAGTTGCATGATCTTCTTTTGGCAATACTTTGGGAAGTCTACCATTCTTCGGATTAGAATCAATAACACCATACTGCTTATGCTGAGCCACAATATATTGCACCATTTTTTGAACCTTCATATGGCAATAGAAATCTCTGGCAACGACAATTGGAAACTGTACTCAGAGGGCAAACTCAACAAATGTGGAAAAATTATGGACATTTCTGGAGGATAAATAGAACATGGATAACTCCTTCATATTGTGCAAAATTAGTAGAATTTTGTGGCATAAGATGTATTGAAGTGATATAGCAAATAATTATTCACAAAGTATTAAGTTAATTGCCAATATCAGGGAATATTTCAAAGTTTTGATGGCTACCCTTAAATTTTGACCAGAGCTAAATTTATTGTTTCAGGTGAAATATGGAACTATTGCTAGAATATTTGTTCAAATGCTTTGAAATTTCATACGAATACATATGAGCTCTAAATGAAAATACGTGCAAAATTTCAATAATGAGTGTTTTGTACTTTTTATGAAATTGAATATTTAGATAACTTGTTCTAGGCTACTCTTACATTTTGGCCACTACTGTATATTTAATTTATGTTTCTATATTTTAACTTACATGTATGATTACAGTTACAAAAAATGAGGTTATAAGCAATGCATAAATGATGCGCGAAAAAGCATAAAAAACGTTCTCTCTGCGCAGAGCGAATTGGTTGGTACCTCCATTGAGGTTTTCCATGTTGACTGACTATTGTTAATTAGCTAATATATTTATGAAGAGATATGTCGATCTCCAGTTTCAATTAAATATGTGAAACTATTTCCATTCTATCAATAACACGCTTCATTATTACTGTGTTGGTCTATTTTAGAATTAGAGGTATTAACAGTAACATGAATGAACAGAGTTTAGGTTCTACTACAAATTTATCAATTTAATGAAGAAAATACATGTCAGCATCAGAACAAAGAGCTATAACGCTGACATCAAAAGGAAATTAAATAAAAGGGACACTGAAGCAGTCGAAAAGGAAAGTGGCTCCATAAACAACGTTACCTTCACAATACTGCGCCAAAGCTAATGGATACTATGAAGCTACTCCGTGAATACAGTCACTTACCAAGGAATATGATGAAAATGGACACAATTAATTGTGTAAAATCAATTAATTAATATATATTAATATTAATTAGTTACTATATACATACAGAAAATTTGGCTACAGTCAATCGAGAACGAGTTTGATGGTAAAAATTAATATTTTACTATGAACTTGAAAACTTTAAATTCGCTTCAAATTTTCACTTCGACATGAAATAAGATTCATTTGAGAGAGGAAGAGTTGTTCAAACATCTTTTCCGTCTGGTCACCTCGCTCTAGAAGGAAGAATCTTTTAGACATGCGACATATCATTCTCGTACTAATGTCAGTGTAGTCCTGATTTAAAACCCACACACTCTGAGGTATGGAAGAGAGGATGCGTTCCTTGCACAACCCTAGGGTTATCCTCTAAAACTACAAATAACGTTAAAAATGATAAACCTGGAAAATAAATTTCTAAATAGAATTACCACAGTTTAGGCCCAAGAGACGCCACTTCTCTTCCATTCACCACAGACAGTTCCAGGATAGAGTCTCTGGGGGCCTACATAACCAAGACGTAAAACCTCATAGTTGAAAAGCATAACCATGTAGCGTTATCCTCTAAATTTTAAGTGGACAGTTCAGGATCTAGGATACTCCACCCTGTATCTTCCATTCGGCTAAGACAGCTTCAGAAAACACTTACGAAACTAGAATACGTGCACTCAGTACAGCGCATACCTTCACCGCTGCTTTGACGTGTTCTCTCAAAATCTAATAAACTGGTAACTGGATAATGACCAATCGTCCCACAAAGTTTCATGCAATATGGTACAATAATTTTAAGTTATGAATGACCATGAACTTGACAGGGTCGCTCTCAAAATTGTACCAGAAGGTCACCAATCGTTTCACTAAATTTCAGGCAATTTGGTTGAACACTTTTTCAGTTATGCGAATAACAAGATGATAAATGTGTAAATGCCGATTAAAATATAACCTTACGCAAATTTTCAAAGGTAATTAAAAAGAAAATTAATACAAAACTTATAACATATCATTAAAATTAAATCTAGTTTAAAAATACAGTACATACTAAAATATTTTTATGCAATTTAACTTGGAAAAGTCACGCACTAAAAAATTGTCGAGTTACATTAATAAAAATCGACAACTCTCAAAAGAAACTACATATGTCTGACACATAAGTCATCACCGGTGGTCCTGACACATAAATCATCATTGGTGGTTATTGCACATTAGTCATCATTGGCAGTCCTGGCACATACAGTAAGTCATCATCTCTGCTGACAAATCAGTAACAATAGCCATCATCGGAAGTTCTGGCATACGAGTAGTCATCGGTGGTTCTGGCATACGAGTCATCGTCGGTGGCCCTGACACACGAGTCATCGTCGGTGGCTCTGACACACGAGTCATCGTCGGTGGCCCTGACACACGAGTCATCGTCGGCGGGCCTGGCATAGGAGTCCTCATTGGTGGTCCTGTCATACGAGTCATCATCGGTGCTCTTGGCACAGGACTATTATTATATATATGTGATCCTGGTACAGGACCATTATGATACATCTGTGATCCTGGCACATGACCATTATGATACATCTGTGATCCTGCCACATGACCATTATGATACATCTGTGATCCTGGCACATGACCATTATGATACATCTGTGATCCTGCCACATGACCATTATGATACATCTGTGATCCTGCCACATGACCATTATGATACATCTGTGATCCTGGCACATGACCATTATGATACATCTGTGATCCTGGCACATGACCATTATGATACATCTGTGATTCTGGCACATGACCATTATGATACATCTGTGATCCTGGCACATGACCATTATGATACATCTGTGATCCTGGCACATGACCATTATGATACATCTGTGATCCTGGCACATGACCATTATGATACATCTGTGGTCCTGGCACATGACCATTATGATACATCTGTGGTTCAATGCCACTGTTATTCATCACTGTAAATGACATGGTAGCAGTAATAGCCACGACCTGTTGAAGAAAAGTTATGAGTTAGTATACAGGAATTATTCACTTTTTATACTAAAATTAAATGGATAATCACTAAGTTAGCAACTTTCTAGTTACAATTTGGTATCCCTATTTATCTAAAAGAAAAAACGGAAGAAGTTTCAATAATGCAATGACGAAAATTGATAAACTGCGTATTTGATGTTACTGTTATTTGCGTTTCTACAACAGTCAATTAGTAGAATAAATCTCCCAGTTTCAGTCTACCTATGTATCCAAACTGCGTCCATCGCTTTATTGCAGATCACTATTTTGTGAATGATTTTAATAATATTGATCGTACTGTAGTGAAACTTTGGTCACTGGAAGAATGCTTCTCTGTAAGTATCTTGCTGCAATATATTTTAAATCCATGAGAAAATTGGAAAGGTATGAACGGTTATGTATTTTGAAGGCATTTTAACTGTCCATCGCTTTATTGCAGTTCTGTGAAAAGGCCAAAAAATGAGCGATTAACTTATACAGAGAGGGTAAAAATTGTAGCAGTTCCAGCAGAAGGGAGGACTCTTCTATATTTAGCTTTATAACTTGGAAGGGTTAAGAGAACAATAGTTTCTTTTGTGGAAAATACCGACACAAACCCAAGTAGAGATGAGGGTACGAGAAAAAGAATTTCCCCTCGAAATATGCGAAAAATACGCAGGCAGGGAAAGCCTTTAGCATCCTTTCAGCTGCAAAGAAGAAGTTTTAGAGAGTCGGGTCCTCTCTTTCAATGAACTCAACCAATCATTCGTACTTTTCTCTGTACGAAGGAATTTTCTCTTCTGTATTTAAAGATTATACTCTTCTGGTTTTTAATGGAAAAATAATTATTTAAAAAATAATGAGAATATGTTAGAAGGATTCAGCAGGTTTGGGATTTTGCCTTGATTAACTCTCCTCATATGAACTTCATTATTGTAAGATTTAACTTTTATTCAACAACTTACGTTAATTTAACGAATTATCTTCAAGCTATCAATTCATAGCTGTCTTAAATTAATGTTGTATCTAATCATCGATTTTCAACCTGTGCACTTTTAAGTTCAATTTAACATATGTACATTAAGTACTGAAACACAATTGACAATTCGATTATTAATTGCAATTAGAAAATTAATAAATCGTATTACATATGATAATGCTCGAGATTTTTATTGCAAGTTAAACTGATTTTTATCTGAATAATTTGATGGATATATTTTTTAACTTATTAATGTTGGAGTTTCTTCATAAAATAAACACTACCAAAAGTGGTTAATAACTAGAAGTAATTGCCAGACTGTCTTTTCTCACGAAATTGATAATTACGCAAGATCCACGAACCCGCTTTAAGTGATATTAGGAAAAATAGAAAATACAGAAAATTTGGAAATAACCGAAAAATCTGAGAAAAATTTAAAATCCTTCATAAAAAGAAAATCCGGAAAAATTAAAATTGAGAATATTTGTTTATTCAATTTTTTAGAAAACATACAAAAAACACAGAAAATCTGAGAGAAAAAAAAAACACAGAAAATCAGAGAAAAAAAAAACACAGAAAATCAGAGAAAAAAAAAACACAGAAAATCAGAGAAAAAAAAAAAAACACAGAAAATCAGAGAGAAAAAAAAAACACAGAAAATCAGAGAGAAAAAAAAAACACAGAAAATCAGAGAAAAAAAAACACAGAAAATCAGAGAAAAAAAAAACACAGAAAATCAGAGAAAAAAAAAACACAGAAAATCAGAGAAAAAAAACACAGTAAATCAGAGAAAAAAAACAGTAAATCAGAGAAAAAAAACACAGTAAATCAGAGAAAAAAACACAGTAAATCAGAGAAAAAAAACACAGTAAATCAGAGAAAAAAACACAGTAAATCAGAGAAAAAAACACAGTAAATCAGAGAAAAAAACACAGTAAATCAGAGAAAAAACACAGAAAATCAGGAAAGAAATGACACAGAAAATCAGAAAGAACACAGGAAATCAGAAAAAAACAGGAAATTGAAAAAAAAAATCTGAAAAAATCATAGGCAGAAAACCTACTTCGTGAATACAATCTTTATAAATGTGGCGAATCGAGAGAAACAATTGTTAATGAGTAAGATGAAGGGGCAATATATCCACCCATAGGTATTACCTAATTATGGTCACAGAAGTAAAATGCTTTAATTTGTAATTGAGTCAGTTTTAAGAAAGTCTCAAAAACATTCTGAAACTAATTTATATTGAGTTGTGCTGTACCTATACCCAAAGCCATCATGGTTATTAGTGTAAAGGCCCGTTTACACGCTACGATATAAAGGAGCGATTTATTGAGCACAGAGATCGCAACAATTTATCAGATGATTGAGACTGTGTTTACACGCAACGATTTTTACTCCAATATTTTTATTTTTCACTAGCTGTCATGGAAGAAACATTAGGATGGTCTGTATTTGGAATGTGTTTAGCATTATATACTGAGTTAGATTGCAACGATTTATTGGAACCCTGTTTACACGTTCAAACTTATCGTTAAGATTCGTATAAATTTGAGCCTGCTGGCACCAATCACACAATCCAATTCCAACTCCAATAAATTGCTACGATCACCTGTTTACACGTACTGATAAATTGAAACAACCTCTTCATTACGATAAATCGCTTCAATTTATCGTAGCGTGTAAACGGGCCTTTACTGAGGTTAGTGGCCACAGTTAGTCAAGTGCCGCAATTTACCTATCTGACTCTAGTATGTGACAAAATGATTCAAATGGGCCGAAGATAATTGAAGTAGGTATATAATCTCAAGTCCCTAACACTTCTAACCTATTCTAAAAATTATGAACATCTTTAAAAATAGCTACTCACCTGGAGCTGTTAGAAGACAATCTTTAGATAACTGATGTAATCAGCAAAGTTGAACTGCTTTCAGAGTTCTTAATTATCTTAAAATTGTCCAATGGATAAAAATATTTAAAGATAAAATGATTGTACCATCTGATTTAGAATAAAAATATTAAATGAAATCAACCCATGTTTCATATGGTAGAGGTTCAAATCACATTTGTGGCATTAAGTTTTCATATATTTGATGTCCAATTAATCATTTCCTATATTGCCATATTAACTCATTTTGGATTAATCCAGAATAGAGAAATGTTCGATTTTATATCTTTTACCTTGCCATAATATGAAACATGGCACATAACATAAAGGAATAAGTTTTCTTCTGTGACCTTTTTTTTACCTAACATTGGATGAATGAGAGATGACAATGTATGTACTTGATGGTTGCATACGGACAAACTGTTAACTTTGACTTAACTAGGCCGAGAAGATTCTAAGCGAATTGTATTTGCGCCGTCTGCCTCTTTTGAACGATATTAGAATTAGAACAACATCGCGCCCGGTACTGTTTGTACGTTGGCCCATATGAGACCATGATTAACGAATTCCAATTAATAGAATTTTGTTAGTTAATGGGTTAAAGAGAATCGATATTACGAACTCGACATAAATTTGGATCATCATATCTTGTTTAATAGACCGTTCCTCTCTCTAGTACAACATTTATCCAAAAGGTACAACAAAAATAAAAAAAATGCAAGGTTTTTTGGGAAGATTATATGTTTAAAAAGATGCAATTCGCCTGGTGCGGGTCACGGAAAGTGTCTCGCCTACCTCATAATTTTACTTGTGACAACTAGGTATTCGTAGGTATGTAAAGTAAATATATAAATGATGCGCGATGAAGGCATAGAAAATGTTCTCACTGCGCAGAGTGAATTGTTTGGTGATTCGATTAAAGCTGTCACACGTTGACAAACTATTTGGTAATTAGCTTCTTATTGATATATGGAGTTTTATGTTGATTTCGAGTTTCAATGTAATATTTGAATGATTAAGAAAAAAGGTTGCCATTCTGTTCATAACTCTTACGTTTCTTCATTACTGTGTTGGTCTACTTTAGAATTCGAGGTATTACCAATAACATGAATGAACAGAATTTAGGTTCTACTGCAAATTTATCAATTTAATGAAGAAAATACATGTCAGCATCAGAACAAAGAGCTATAACGCTGACATCAAAAGGAAATTAAATAAATGGGACAAAGATGTAGTCAAAAAGGAAAGTGGCTCCATAAACAACGTTACCTTTACAATTTTTGTGACAAAGCTAATGGATACTGAAAGCTACTCCGTGAATACAGTCACTTACCAAGGAATGTGACGAAAATGAGTACAATTAAGTGGTTCGATACACTTCAGAATTTTTTCTTTAATAATAATCTTAAGAGTTAATATGTACATACAGAAAGGGGCAAAAGATATTTTTTGATTCCTCCTAAGATTTTGGCTACAGTCAATAGAAAACGACTTTGTTAGTAGAAAACTAATGTTTTAGTATGAAATTCAACGCTTTAAATCTACTTCAAATTTTCACTTAGAGACACGAGATAGGATTCGTTTGATAGAGGAAGAGTTGTTTCACGATAGAGCTTCGAGATATCTGAAATTATATTTATTTTTAAAGTTGTATTCGAATTTTTTTGGGAAACCTACTTTGTAGCATAGTTTCAAATTCTTTTAGCCATAATGTATTTTTCTAATTCATATGTCTGAAAGAATCTACTCTATAATATATAATAACCTCTTTTTCTTTCAAACAAAGCCTGTCACGTCTCTCCAGAACAAAAACTGACAGATATACAGGGTGGCGAAAAAAAAAGGAAACCCATATTCAAACTAGTTTATTTTACAAACTATTAAAGCTAGAAATTTTCTAAAAACATCATTTTATTCCTTTACTTTTTCTGCATCTATCGATAAAATCTGTTGAAGTTTAGGCAAAAATTGAACATCCTGCTGCGAATTAAAAAAAGGTAAATAAATATGGCTTGCTTGAGCACGGAATATACGAAAAAAATCTAAATAGGTATAATTCATTTCATATGGATTATATTATTATTTTCTGTAACAACTAAAGAAACAATTAAAACCTGAATTATCATTTGAGAATTGATGTTTGATATAAAATTGATATCTTTAATAAAATCAGTTCGCCGTTAATTTGTATCTCTTAATTAATTCCTCAAAATGCATCTTTCAAAAGAACAGAGTTTTTGTTGTGACAAGTTATCTAAACAATGAAAGCTTTGAGCAGGTTTAACTTCATTTTGAACATAGCTTTCAGGAAGGATTTTCATCAACTATAAAACCAAATTGACTTATGTTAATAAGTTCAAAACTTTAAAAACCACTTTATTTTAAACAAAAACGATTAGGTCGCATGAGAACAGAACGAACACATGAAACATTAATCTTATTCATGAAAAATTTATTGATAATCCAAACATATCAATCAGAAGGAATGAATTACACATCACTAAAGACACATTTCACCGAATTGTTAAACACGATTTGAGATATCATCCCTTCAAGAAGCATGTATGGCTCGAACTCTTAGAACTGATTTGCCGCACAGTCGTCGAAATTTCTCAAGATGGTTTCTGCAAAAAATGCACATTTTGTAGAAGATATCGATCGTGATTGGTGACGAAGATGTATTTCCATGAATGAAAGAGTTAATAAACAAAACGTTAATTGAATGAAAAAAAAAGTATTTTTTTAATTTTTATTTACACCATATGGAAATAAATTATAGCTATTATAAAGTATTTCTGTGTTTTTCGTCCTCGCGCAAGCCCTTTTTATTTATATTTTTTCACTTCGCTGCAGGATGCTTAATTTTATTTGTAAGTTTAACAGATTGTCATGAAAGATGCAAAAAACTATACGATTAAAACGGTGTTTTTATAACTTTTTCAATTTGATAGTTTTTAAAATAAACTCATTTGAAAATGGGTTACCTTTTTTTGCGCCACCCTGTAGAGCGTCAATTATCCGAATCAATAAGTTTTCCAGGGAGACTGAAACATCTCTACCGTCAGGTCACCTTGCTCTAGATTCTAGAAGGAAGCATCTTTTAGACATGCGACACGTCATTCTCGTACTAGAGTCAGTGATTTGAACCTAGGGTGCAAGGGTGGTTGACTTTTCCCAAATATGTAGTCCCTAATTCAACTCCCACACACTCTCTGGGGTGTGGGAGGTAGGATGCGTTCTTAGCCACCCCTCTAAGGCCCCCTCCCCCTATTGTACATGCTACAGAAAAACTAGGACTGTATTATTTTCAGTATATTCTTCACGTCTATGTGTGTTTTAGGCGAATATAATTTTTTGTAGAATGTTTCAATTTTTGGCTTTTCTGAAGGATATCGATCCCCTTAAGCACCTGTAACTGCACTAAATTGAAGAGCATAACCATGTAGCGTTATCCTCTAAATTTTAAGTAGACAGTTCAGGATCAAGGAAACTCCACCCTATCTCTTCCATTTGGCTACGAAAGCTTCAGAAAACACATACGAAACTAGATTACGTACACTCGGTACAGCGCATACCTTCGCCGCCGTTTTGACCCATTCTCCCTCAATAACTAATCAACTGGTAACAGTTTCATGCAATATGGTACAATAATTTTTGAGTTATAAATGACCATGACCCCCTTGTACCAGATGGTTCCTGAACATTGACCAATCGTCCAATCAAATTCCAGACAATTTGGTTGAACACTTTTTAAGTTATTGAGATATAAATGGCTTTGACCTTCATCCTTGACCTTTGACCCGATCGCTCATCTAACAAAATGGTTCCTGTACTGTATATTGACCAATCGTCCCACCAAGTTTCATGCAATATGGTTCAACATTTTTTAAGTTATAAACGAACATGACCTTGAAATTTGATAGGGTCGCTCCCAAATTTCTTCCAGAAGGTCACTGGATATTGACCAATCGTTTCACTAAATCCTAAAATTGACAGAGCCTTACCTTTAGGAAAGGTGAATGCCGACTGTGATTATCCGGAAGTAGTTCTTCTTCCTTGGTGTGACGTCATAACAGTATAAAGGAGATATGGTCATCATAATGGTGCGCGCAGCAAGCTCAAAACATCAGTATTCAAAGCTGAGGGTCATCCTCTCCTCGGAGAACCCAAATAATTTTATGACAGTGGGTGGGTGTTACAGGGGGGATATAACACCAGGAAGAAGAACTGCCTCCGGATAATCACAGTCGGCATTCACCTTTCCTAAAGGTAAGGCTCTGCCAACTTTAGGATTATCCGTTGGAGTTATTCTTCCTTGGTGTGACGTCATAACAGTATATAGGAGACTTCAAAGTCTCCGAGAAGAAGAGGATCCGAAAAAAGAAATTATACCCAACAAAAACATTTCATCAGAAGAAACAATAGCCAAAATTATGGCTTTATTATTAAAGATTTACAATTCGTCCACCCAGCCGATTTCATTATAAGCTCCATGGGAACGTAAGACAATTTATCATGAGAGGTTGAGGCTGCCCTCGTACTATGAAAGTTTAAACATATTCACATCAATTCCAGCTTCGAACATAACATTCTTTGACCAACAAGCAATAGTATCAGTGGAAACTGGGTGGTACGGTTTATGGTAACTAATAAATAATTGAGAGTAGTTACTTCTCAAAGAAATAGTTCTAGACAAATAATGCTCTGAAGTAATAAATTTAGTCAAGTGAATCACATGATTATGGTTCTAGAGGTGCCAACTTAGGAGATTTTAAAGAACGCAGCAAAAGATGAGACAAATTAGGTCTCAAGTAAGACTTTCTCATAGAAGCGTTTGATAGTTGTATCGTTGGACCATCCTGCGACCTTCAATATCGTCAATGATAATATGTTTATAAGGAAGAAGAGGCAGCTGCTTCACAAGTGCAGAGATTAAAATTAGGGTTCTAGGTCAATTCGCCGAAAACACATTCGCCGAAAACACATTTGCCGAAAAAATGACAATTTTTAGCAGACTAAGGTTTACTGCAAAAATTTAAGTTTATTGAAAATCCTGTGTTAAATGAATATTTAAAATTCATCAATTTTTTTATTAACTATAAATTGAACAATAATTAATTGTCTGGCTTGAATGCCATAGAAATCCTTGTTCTTAGTCCCATTATAAAAGTTTCAAAATAAATTTAGTAGTATTTATTAAATCATAAATATTTAATACATTTATTCTAAAATAAACTTTTCTATTTTTTAAAAGGAGTTGTTGAACAAAATTTATTTTGACTTCCTTTTTGTACTCAAATACATTTCTCCAAATTGTCGATATTTTATAAAAGGAATAGTTATATGAATATTATTATAACCTAGAAATAAATCTTTTTTAACTGGTACTAGGACAGAATGCCTACGGACAAAATGCCTACAGACAAAATGCCTAATGGACAGAATGCCTAATGGACAGAATGCCTAATGGACAAAATGCCTAATGGACAAAATGCCTAACGGACAAAATGCCTAACGGACAAAATGCCTAAAGGACAAAATGCCTAAAGGACAAAATGACTAAAGGACAAAATGCCTAACGGACAAAATGCCTAACGGACAAAATGCCTAACGGACAAAATGCCTAACGGACAAAATGCCTAACAGACAAAATGCCTAATGTACAAAATATATGATTAAAGAAAATGGAAATTGTAAAATAATGACGTAAAATAATGCTGCCAAGTGAATAAAAGAATTAACTCCATATTTAAATACAAGGGCCGAATAGAAAATATTGAAGTGATATCTGTAATGGAATGATTATTGGTAAATAAAGAACAGAATACATTATATTGTAATATAACTTATCATAATTGAACATCAAACAATATTTTTTTTTAATTTTTGTAAAACATAAGATAAAAATGTATACTACATCTCAGTTAAATCTCATAAAGAATATTGAATTTTTTCCAACGGAACTTCTAATACTATAAAGGTAGTTGAATGAAATAAATATTGGCGGCATTTTTTATAAGCAGAGTAGTAAATTGCATGTCATTACTAATTTATATAAACATTGTAATTATTCAACTTGCTTTAGAACTTCAAAAGCAACTATAAACATCACTTTAGATTGAAGATAATTATACCTATCTAAAACATTAAACAATATTTAAAAAAATGAAAATAGAATAAGATGATTATAGATATCTTTAGAAAAATGAAAATAGAAGATGATTATAGATATCCAATAAAAATAGCAAGATGTAGGAAGATTATTTTTTAGAGCGATTTGATAAATATGAGCAAACACTTTAGTGCTAAATCACAAACACAGTGAAATGAAATAAGAGAGAGTTTACACTAAGCACGCTGAGTTACAATTGTTCATTTTCAATGTGAAAGTGATTTAATGAACTATCTCTGACAAAAAACTCTTTGTTTCCTCTTGGTCTAACTTATTTTAAATTTTTGTCCACAACTTCAATATTTGAAATAAGTATAAATGCATTTTAGGCATTTTGTCCGTTAGGCATTTTGTCCGTTAGGCATTTTGTCCGTTAGGCATTTTGTCCGTTAGGCATTTTGTCCGTTAGGCATTTTGTCCGTTAGGCATTTTGTCCGTTAGGCATTTTGTCCGTTAGGCATTTTGTCCGTTAGGCATTTTGTCCGTTAGGCCTTTTGTTAGGCATTTTGTCCGTTAGGCATTTTGTCCGTTAGGCCTTTTGTCCGTAGGCATTCTGTCCGTAGGCATTCTGTCCGCGCACGGTTTTTATTGTACCTTCAATAGTTGTTGAAATGTACGAATTTTATGGGTCACCCTATATAGTGAAAAGCTTCACGAGCGACTCACAGTAGCAGACTGATTCTACAATGTATATTGAAAGATAAAAATAAAGTGAGACCAACACAAAATAATATTTTTTCTTTTGTAACTGATAATTGTACACAGAAAATACATAAAATTAATTTACATATAATTAATAAACTGTCACAATAATGATGCAGCAATTACATTATATATGAGTTAATTAATTAAGTTAACGTAAATACCATTAAGTTTAACCAATAATTATGTAGAATATTGAAAAATAATTTATACACTTATATGTTAGTTCATCTATATGTAATTTCATCTGGACTGATGAGATAAATTTGTTAACCTTTTAAAATAATCTATTTTTTTGTGATTCGGCGAATATGTTGGTCCGGTCACCAAAATTAGCAGTGTCAATTCCTGCCTCTTCTATAACCATAACTACTTCAATTCGTTTACCTATTTTTGAAATAGATAGGTACTGGAAACTTACAGAGCTGATTAGACACTCCACGAATTCTAGTCCATGTACTCTTTGAAGGTTAAAATATTGAGAAAATTTCGAATTGTCGTTAACGTACCTCATTTAATCAGGAATTCATTACTTCCCGCACGTGATTGTATGAAGTAATTGATACAAAATCTTTATACATCCATAACTTTAAAGAAGGGGTAATCTACTCCTATTAAATTAAATTTTATTAGGTATCCAGGATACCTGCACTAATTCAACAACACTAACACACTTTACTGTAGGCGATTTCACTATAAATAATCCAGCAGTATTGATTAGAAAACTAATTATGGCAGATTAATCCATCTTCAAAAGAGCTACAACCACTTTCGGTTACAAGTGAACAATTTATATCAATAAGAATTTACAATATATTAAGATTTTACTTTATATTGCCAATACTTTATATTAGCAGTTACGATTTAACTTTACATTAATAATTTACATCATTAAATTGCATGGAATCAGTTTTCCTGTCTACTCTAGAAAATGTACCACTTGTGATATAGCTATATTGTTTATATAGATAGCTTTGGTGCCGCAAAGGGGCAATGAACACTGTTGCACTTGGTGTTGATAAATTTTACAAAGCCTCATGATACTTGAACGTTATAGATCAGCTACCATTTTGTATTCCCATCAAAGAAAAAAAAAACTTGCTTGCTTTAGCAGCATGAATGGTTTGATACAGGTATATTTTTCACAGAAAATTTAGTCTTCTAACAGACGTTGTCAAATACATTTACTAATACGAAAGCATGACTGAACATTTGTAGTCTTGACGGTTACTATTTTGATGTGGACAAACAAAGCGTCACTAAAAAAGCCCTGCCAACCGGAAAAAAATGGCCGTTAGTTCTAGTACATTAATGTGGGAGGTAGAGTCTTAGCATATATAATCCATCGACGACCAATGGTTTTAGTTTAATAAATAATTAAAATATATTTTAAATAAAATTTAATAAATTTGTAAGAAATGTACATTCCTTAAGTTGATGCATCAGTTGTAGCTAAGTACAATACTTTGAGAATTATGGTTTATGCTTACGAAACTATAGTGACAGAGTGGGACTCTGTCTCTAATCTCAGTCTTATCTCTTCTATACAGATTAACCTATCACTCTTGGGTGACTCCTGTAATATTTCAACACTGTGACCAACGCCCTCCTATCCACACTATCAAAAGCCTTCTCAAAATCCACAGCCGCCGCCACCACCACCAAACTCTCTCTCAACCTATACTTCTCCTCCACACACCACCCCAACAAAAACAAATTCTCCTCCATTCTCCTGCCCTCCGTAAATCCTGCCTGCATATAACCAACTCTCGCGTCACTCATCATCTGTCCCACCAAACGCTCCTTCGATACACCCATGAACACCTTATACCCCACATTCGTCAAAGCTATCGGTCTATGTTCACCTTTTGTTGGCTTCCTAGTTTTCGGTACTATGCATGTTTTTGATTCCTTCCAGCTTCCACTCACCTGTCCCGATTCCAACATCCTGTTGAAGGCTCCCGTCACCTTTACCATACATCCCTCACTATCTGCCATCGCTCTGTACATTTCTCCCTTTATATTGTCTGGGCCTCCCTGCTTATGGCTTTTCAATTTTGTTTCTCTTTTTCACCTCTTCTTCATTCAATGTAACATTCCTCATCCATCTTTCAACACCTTACCTCCCCAACCTTGGTATCTGCAACCTCCTCTCCTCTCCCAATGCTCTGTCTCTATCCTCATCCTGCCTTATACCATCCTCCCACTCTCCAACATATTGTTCCCTAACATCTTGTGTCCACACATCACCTACTGCATTTCCCCCAGCTTGGTATAACTCAGACCAGAAGCCCATCATTTCTCCCGCTTTTCTCCCTCTGCGATATAGTCTTTTTCTTTTTATTATTATCTTCTCCTTTCAGTTTTCTAATCATCTCCCACAACTTATTTCTACTTCTATCCTCCTTTACCTCCTGTGCAACTCTTTTTTCATGCATCCCCTTTGCTTCTTTCACCATCTTTGCCACTCTTGCCTTTTTCTCTCAGTATAGTATCCACAATCTCTTTCTTTCTGCTCCTTCCACCCCTCTCCTAGCTCTGTCTATTTATTTCTCTTCTTTTCTTTATACCTCTCTCAATATCATCATTCATCCACGGTGGATTTATCTTTAAATTACCTCGAACTTTCTTTCTCACCCTCCTCTTCAAACAATTTTCGGCTTTCTCCTTCATCACTCTATTTCGTCTATACTCAACTCATCTCTCGCCATAAGCACCATCTCCACCTCCCCAACATATCTCCTCATCTCATCCTGATCATTCACCTTATAAAATTCGTGTTCATCCCATCTCTCGCACTCTCTTTCTCTCCGTACCACTCCACTCCAAAACTAGCACTCATGTAGCAATGATCTGAAAGATCAAATCTCTCCTTCTCCTCATTATCACCATTCCCCTGAACTTTTCATACATTGCTTCATTCACCAGATAAAAATCTATGACACTTCTGCTTTCTCCCTGTACTCTCTCCAATACATCTCTCATCCACATTTAGAATAGCCAAATTCCACTTCTGCACAAACTCCAGCATCAACTCACCTTTCCAATTCCTATCTTGTTCACCCAAGAAACCAACATGGCCATTGAAGTCGCCCATCACCAACACTGGCATCTGGGCCCACCAACATCCCATGGCTTCATCCATTTTACCATATATTTCCCTGTTTCTCTCCCTCTCAGTTACATCCAAATACACCATCATGCAAACAAACTGAAAATCACCTATCTTTACCTTCACCACCAGCACATCCACGCATCCACCATCATTCTCTTCAATCTCCAGCTCTCCTCCCATGTACATCAGCAACATTCCTCCACCTCTCTTGTCTCCTACTTCTCTCATTCTACACATATATTCAATTCCCTGGGTTCTCTCTTGTCTTACATACTTCTCATGAGTTTCTATCACTCCGACCAAAGATAGCCTTCCTCTCACTCTATTTTCCTCAACTATCTCAGATAGCGGAAGCATCTTTATATCCGTCAGACACTGCACATTAATAAATTCTACACTCAGACCACCCTCCTCTTCCCCATCCTTATTTCACTGCTTCCTATCATTATTGTTAATCTCCTTTCTTTTTCCCTTCTGTTTCCCTTTTTGACCATTCTCTCTCTGAACATGCTCATCCCCTCCTTGATTTCTATCATATCTCTTCCGATTTTCTCCATTTTTACCTCTATCTTCATCATTCCTGCGTTCCTCCTCTCTGTCCTCAACCCTCCTCTCACTACCCTTTACAGTGTTCCTCTCCTTAATTTGACCTCTGTTTATGTAAAAGTTTTCCTCACCTCCATCCCTTCTTCTCCTCAACTTCTCTCTCAGTTTCCTATCTTTGATTCTTTCTTTCAGTGACAGATCAGGAGCTATCATTACTCTTCTTTTCTCTACTTCCTCAAATATTTAATAATTTAGTCTTAAGAAAAAACTAAATGTTAAGCACCAGTAGCACTAGACAACCGCACACCATAAGATCACACACTTAACTGATGTTTTGAGTTTGCCGCGCGCAACATTATGATGACCATATCTCGTGTATACTGTTATGACGTCACACCAAGGAAGAAGAACTCTGACGGATAATTTCAGGCAATTTGGTTGAACACTTTTTTTCAGTTATGCGAATAATAAGATGATAAATAAATAAATACATGAATGTCGGTTAAAATATAATCTTACGCAAATTTGCAAAGGTAATAAAAAAGAAAATTAATAGAAACATTTATTACTTATAAAATATCATTAAAATTAAATTTAGTTTAAAAATACAATACATGCTAAAAGATTTGTATGCATTTTAATTTTGAAAGATCACGCAATAAAAAATTGTCGAGTTAAATTTAAAAAAATAGACAACCCTCGAAAGAAACTACAAATGCCTGACACATAAGTCATCACCGGTGGTCCTAACACATAATGAGTCATCATTGGCGGTTATTGCAAATTAGTCATCATTGGCGGTTATTGCACATTAGTCATCATTGGCGGTTATTGCACATTAGTCATCATTGGCAGTCCTGGCACATAAGTCATCATCTCTCCTGACAAATCAGTAACAATAGCCATCATAGGTGGCCCTGACACACGAGTCATCGGCGGTGGCCCTGACACACGAGTCATCGGCGGTGGCCCTGACACACGAGTCATCGGCGGTGGCCCTGACACACGAGTCATCGGCGGTGGCCCTGACACATGAGTCATCGGCGGTGGCCCTGACACATGAGTCATCGGCGGTGGCCCTGACACATGAGTCATCGGCGGTGGCCCTGACACATGAGTCATCGGCGGTGGCCCTGACACATGAGTCATCGGCGGTGGCCCTGACACATGAGTCATCGGCGGTGGCCCTGACACATGAGTCATCGGCGGTGGCCCTGACACATGAGTCATCGGCGGTGGCCCTGACACATGAGTCATCGGCGGTGGCCCTGACACATGAGTCATCGGCGGTGGCCCTGACACATGAGTCATCGGCGGTGGCCCTGACGCATGAGTAATCAGCGGTGGCCCTGACACATGAGTAATCAGCGGTGGCCCTGACACATGAGTAATCAACGGTGACCCTGACGCATGAGTCATCAGCGGTGGCCCTGACGCACGAGTCATCAGCGGTGGCCCTGACGTATGAGTCATCATCTGTGGGCCTGGCATACGAGTCATCATCGGTGCTCTTGGCACAGGACTATTATTATACATTTGTGATCCTGGCACATTACCATTATGATACATCTGTGGTCCTGGTACATTACCATTATGATACATCTGTGGTCCTGGCACATGACCATTATGATACATTTGTAGTCCTAATACATGACCATTATGATGTATATGTTCTCCTTGCACATGACAAATATGCATCTGTGATGCTGGTTCTATGCCACTATTGTTAATCACTGTAAATGACATGATAGCAGTATTAGCCGCGACCTGTTAAAGAAAAGTTAGGAGTTAATTAACAGAAATTAATTAATCATTTTCAATATTAAGATTAAATAAATAATTACACGTTAGCAATATTCTAGTCATAATTTTGTATCCCTATTTATCTAAAAGAAAAATAAGAAGTTTAAATAATTCAACGATAAAATTAAAAAACTGCGTATTGAATGTTACTGTTATTTCTAGAACAGCCAATTAGTAGAATAACTCTTCCAATGTCTGTCTACCAATATCGTACATAACCTACTAAATATGGAAATATTTTCATATAAATTTTTAAAACAGAAAATATGCAAAAAGTTCAAGTTAGACCAAGCACAATTAAACCACGTATTACATATGCAATTTTCGTCAAAAAGGGTTTAATGTACTTTAACTGTGGCATAATAGATTACTATGTACAAAATTCAGTTTCTTTAAAAAGCCACGCAGGTTCATCACCATACCTAACAGGCATTCCCTGTAGAGCGCTTAAGTCATGAAGTTTCAGTGACTTTTAACCCAATGACCTTCCGACTTGTTCGAAACCAGCCCTAAGCTATTATTTATTAATCATTTATTATAGGATTTTTCAAGTGGTTAAAATCGATGAACATAGGAAAAGAACAATATCCACCAAAATGGAAAATTAAACAAAATTGCAAGTTAAATAATATGACATCACTGCTCATTCATTTAATGGAGAGTCTGTTGGCTAGAACTGATCAGGTAGCAAGAACACAATTGTTATTCGCATCTCTTAAGGCAACTGGAGTGTGGTTGGAAGCGATTCCCATAGTCATTAAGGACACAGTTTGATCTAGATTCTAGAGGTCTTGAAGATAGCTATTGTTCTCAGAGTGGGTGCCAGAGTGTGTGAACCTCATTCTTGCTACTGTGGTAGTGGGATTGATGCCAGAGGACTGCATGGCGTGTCTTGTAAGTACAGTTCTGGCGTCACCCATGACATGCGCCATTGAATGCTGAAAAACGGGCTTTACATAAAGCAGGACTCCCTTCAGTGCTTGAGCCTGCTGGGACCGAAAAGGGTGTTGGTAAGCGCAGGGATGGTATTATTGTATTTCCCTGGTGTGGGTCTTGACACATTTTCCGAAACACACCTCAATGATTCTGCGGGTAAGGCCGGATCAGCTGACGGGACTGCAGAGAACCAACCGTAAACATCAGAAATTTATTATTGTTTCATGTAGTCTTGATGCTTTTGATGCTAGTCATTTTGCATCGGATTCAAGTAGGGGTTATATGACTTTGTCAACATATCTATTTCTCTGAGGAGAATCATAAGTCTATCCATGTGGCGCTGGGCATCAGGTTTTTCTGCCAGTTTTATTGTTTCTTCAGGGTTCATATCTTGAGATTCAGGGAATACTCTATTTATTATTTCCATATGTGACTGGCATTCTGCGAGGAGGCACCAAACAGTCCTCACAAAATGGTTGATGTGATCTTTCCATCAGATATTGATGAGTTATCTTGGTGTGGCCAATTCGAAGTCTGCTTATTATCATTGATGTTTTTTGTCATCGTAGTTGCTGGAAGGCCATAGATCCACAGACACCTTGATTAATCTCAGTTTATTATGCTTTGTTGATCGCCACTCTTCACTCCAAGCTGGTTTCACTTTAGATCGTATGATCGGATACCAGTCTCTGTATGGAGTTTCTTCATTGCTTACTTCATTACCATAATCAATTTCTGCCACAGACGTATTGTTTGACGCTGTACTTCCTGGAATATTGACATGCGCAGGAGACCAGTAGAATTTGACAGTCTTGCGTCTCATTTCAAGTTTCTTAAGCCATATAGTAATCTTATTTATAAGATGATGTGTTGATTCATAGTGATTAACAACACGGAGAGCACTTTTTGAATCACAATATATTATAAACTCATCTCGTTCAGTTTCAAATGCAATTTGAAGAGCACATAACATACTGCACAGTTCAACAGTAAATATGGAACTTTCAGTCGTAAGTTTAGTGCTCTTAGTGCCCAGCAGACTCACTGCAGCAGCACCAAATCCAGTCTCTCGCTTAGCACCATCGGTGTAGATAGGAAACAGGTGTTTGTGACAATCTTGTAGGTGATCTTGGAATTACATTCTCATGGATTGGTCAGACCAAGTTCCTTTCTATGGCTAATTGTACAATCGACAATTTAGATAAGGGCAGGCCTGCCACACAGGTTGTACAGAGAACTTAAATGACAGTGTGGCTATGTTAATATCGAGACTTAGGAGCAAGTTGCTTATTTGTTCAGCAATAATGTTATTGCTGTCATTCTGGTACACATAGGGTCAAACAGGAAAATTGCGGCACACTAAGTAACTGCGGCCTCTAACAACAGAAACATCAAAGGTTCAAAACACTCAATAAAAACTTAAATTAATAAATTATAGCGTGCACTGCGCTTCTTTTGGTAGGTATGCAACATTTTAATGGGATCTCGGTTCGGAATGTTTTAGAGACTCTCTTGAGAGGGCCGCAATTTAAAATTAAAAAGCCGCAATTTACCTGCTTGATCCTATTTATAGGCAGCTGAGGTTTGCAATTGCAGAGTCCTGGTATGGTATTGGAGTAGTAGCCGATATTTGCGTTTCTGCAGAGGTAGGGTCACGCAGATAAATTGCAGATTTTTAATTTTAAATTGCGGCCCTCTCAAGAGAGTCTAGTCTCTAAAACATTCCGAACCAAGATTTCAATAAAATGTTGCATACCTACCAAAAGAAGCGCAGTGCACGCTATAATTTATTAATTGAACAGTTACCCAAGGCTTACCTGTAAGGTGAAGGGTGACTTCAATTACTTCGGAAGCCATTCTTGTTCATTTTTCTGGAGTGTTCCAGAGGTGCCAACTTATGAGATGTCCACCTGCATCGGCCGTTAACTTAAGCATTCAGTATTCAAAGATCGAATCTTTTGTTGTGTATTTCTGGAGTGTTCGGGCGGGAGCGCTCCGGGCGGGAAAGAACACTCCAGAAAAATGAACAAGAATGGCTTCCGAAGTAATTGAAGTCACCCTTCACCTTACAGGTAAGCCTTGGGTAACTGTTCAATTACTTATCGCCATTCTTGTTCATTCTGGAGTGTTCCAGAGGTGCCAACTTATGAGATTTTAAAGAACGCAGCAAAAGATGAGACCAACCAATTTTCAAGTATGAATTTAAGATAAGAGCATTAGAAAATTGTAACGTTGACCCACCCTGCGACCTTGATTATCGTCAATGGTAATATTATGGTTCAAGAAAGAACAGGCAGCTGCTGCACAAGTGCAGAGATTAAACTTAGCAATGTCGATTCCTGCCTCTTCCATAATTGCTTCAATCCGTCTACCTATTTTTGAAATAGATAGGTACTGTTTGTATGATTTTCGGAAACTTACAGAGTTGATTAGACTCTCCACGAAATCTAATCGATGTACTCTTTGAAGGTTAAATATAGACAGAATTTGAATTGGCATTAAAATACCTCATTTAATCAGGAATTCATTATTTCCCACACGTGGTGTATAAAGTAATTGAAATAGTCTCTTTCATGATACAAAATCTTTATACATCCATAACTTTGAAAGTTGGAACTTGATGTATAGATCATCGAGCTTGTACCGTATCTCATTAATTAATATGTTGAAATTCTAAAAGCAATACCTTCCAGAGGGA
Organism: Caprella mutica; assembly: GCA_947561585.1. Classification (NCBI taxonomy): domain Eukaryota; kingdom Metazoa; phylum Arthropoda; class Malacostraca; order Amphipoda; family Caprellidae; genus Caprella; species Caprella mutica. Next base: position 70,561 of record CANNZV010003060.1, read on the forward strand.
AATAATTTTTCAAAATTCAAAACAGAAGAAACTTCCAAGATCATTTGTACATGGGAGTGGTTAGTCTTATTTAATTTTTATTTTAATTGGTATCCAGGATACCTGCACTAATTCAATAACTAACACTCTTTACTGCAAGAGATTTCACTATAGATAATCCAGTATTATAAGAAAACTTTATATTAATAATTTACATCATTAAATTGCATGGGATCAATTTTCTGTCTACTCAAGAAATATACCACTTGTGATCTAGCTATGTTGTTTATAGAGGTTTGGCGGAAATTCTGCACTAAAAACACATGATACTGATTTTGTACCGCAAAAGGGGGAATGAACACTGTTGCACTTGGTCTTCCTAAATTTTATAAAGCCTCATGATACTTAAACGTTAGATATCAGCTACTATTCGGTAATCCCATCAAAATACCAACTTACTTTATCAGCATGAACGTTTTGATAAAAGTATATTTTTTCACAGAAAAATAAGTCTTCTAACAGACGTTGTCAAAATCTTTAATTAATACGAGAGCATGGCTGAATATTTGTAGTCTTGACAGTAAATATTTTGATGTGGACAAACTAAATGTCATTTGAAAAGGCCCTGCCAACCGGATTAAAATGGCCTTCAGTTCTAGAACATTAATGTGGGAGGTAGAGTCTTAGCATATATAATCCCATCTATTTTAAATAAAATTTAATATATTTATAAGAAATTTACATTCTTCAAGTTGATGCATCAGTGGTAGCTAATTACAATACTTTGAGAATCATGGTTTATGCTTACTAAACTGATTGAAAAGATTCATATTCAACTGGAAATCCATATTATCAGAGGTTATATAAACTCAAGAGTTGAAGGCCACGTTTTCCACACTTCTCCTGATGATGAATAGAAATCTTTTTAATCGAAAGCTTGAAACCAAAAATACCTTCAACGCTTACGAAACTATAGTAATGAAAGGATGTCTAAATACTTTAAGCTGGATAATCATCATCAATTTCTATTCATTTGTAAGTTACCATTGACAATTTTGAGAGCATTAATTTTAAGACGTTCTAAAATTATAAAGAATAAAACTCACCATTAAACTGCTGGATGGCAGAGAGTCAACAGTTTGATTAAAAATAAAAACGTCACAATTAATAGAATTTTGCTCAAATTTGTTGCATCAATTAAAAATCATTTCTTTCTAATGATTAGGAATAAACAAAATAAAATTTCTTTCATTACTAAAAACAACAGTGCTCTCTCTCTCTGCAACAGTCCATTCATATGCGAATTCATCTATCAATTAAGTAAATTAAATAGTACATAGATAAGTAACTTTCAGTTCTTAATTTTGCCAATATAGAATTCATGACTTAAGTAAGTTGCATGATTCACAAGTAGAGCCTTTAGCTCTAAACTTAAGTTAGAAATGTTTTCCAATTTCTAATATCTACGGTATTATTCTCTATATGGACAGAAAAGTAATCATATTCAAAATCAATAGAGGCCACGAGACAAATTTATTCCATTGAACCAACTACAGTTCTTCAATGTTCTAATAAATAACGTTAATAATGGATATGCAGATTCGATGGCTTTAGATAAATTTATAAATAAATGAAGTCCTTCACGTCTTATATGAATGAGAAAACTGAACCGAAAATTATCATTATTCTCTATGACCAATCTTCATACCTATAGACATTAATTTTTGAATTTCCAAAATAAGAAATAATTTGGAAATACAGGTTTTATGTAACTATGTGTACCAAATTTCTGGTTGAACTAGTTGTTGCCCTAGTGCAACAACGTATTCAACAGTCTTCAACTCTTCGTCAATTCCCGCGTCGCAGAAGAATTTATCGAGGAATATAGGTAATTAGGGTAAAGTAGGTATATTACGACACATAGTAAACTGGCCTACTAGAAAAACTATGAACAGTCTTGAATCCTAGCAGGAGGTTATCGAAATTCCCCTGTTAATTCTCTGAATCAGAAAAAAAAACTTAACATTGCAAATTCATTTGGGAAGAGACTGTAGGCATTAGCATATAACTAGTAAGTTAACTGGCTTCCAGCAAAATTTTTATTGAAGAACCAGACTTGGATATGCAATTGCAAAACATATCTGTAGTGGTATTAACAGTCTGTATTTGTTAAGAAATTAAATATTGGTACTTGAGACTAAAGTTCAAGTTACACGATATGTCTAGTGTTCCTTAGATGAAGCCAGTACAAGCTCGGGTCACAAATTCCCGGCTAAAATAGCTAACTAGTTGCCCTAGCTAAAAATTCATAGATTGTCTTCAATCATAGTAGTGAATATCGGAATCCCCTCTCAAATTGTTCTGAAACAGAAAATTTTCATAATGCGAGTTTATATGGAAGGAGACTCAATAGGCATATAGCCTGTAGCTAGTTAGTAGTCACCATGAATTTGAGACGAAATTTTTATAAAGAGTTAAAAAATTATACGCAATATAGCGTAGCGTATATTTGATATTTCCAGTGAAAGCACGGTCTCAAAATACCGGCTTCAAACTAACTAACTAGATTTACCTTAGTCACAAAATTTTTAGGGTTTCTCTTCAAAATTCCCCTGTCTATATTATATCTCTGAATCAGAGAAAATTTCACGATGTGAAATTATTGTTAAGAGACTATAGGCATATAACCTATAACTAGTTAGTAGTTAACTGGATTATTATTATTAATTGTATCCATAAATTCATGGTGCTTCTTGAATGGAATACATAGCACTAGTAGCAATATCAATCTTTAAGTAGCTACCAATTATAAGCTAGATAGGGTAAAGCAGGTAAATTGCGGTACACTAATTAACTGTGTCCTCTAACCACAGAAATATCATAGCTTCAAACAATAATAAAATATAGAATGCATTCCGCTACTTCAGATATCTGAACAAATTTCAATAAAAATTCGAATCAAAAAGTTTTAGAAAAGTTCTTGCAAAGACTGCAATTGAACCGCAATTTACCTGTGGGACCCTAGACAATGATTACAAACAAGTATTATTTACAATTTACGCCACTTTGTACCCGTTAAAATTTTTATTTTGAGTATTATTGCACATATGTAAAGTTACCATATAATATAATAAAGAAGTTCAAGAAAGTTATAGAATTATACGATATATAGTGTATATTTGTTCAATCCAGTAAAGCACGGTCACGAATTTCCGGCTTGAACTAGCTAACTAGTACCCTAGTCACGAATTCTTAGGGTTTTAGTCATCAAACCTAGCAGGGGGTTATCGAAATTCCCCTGTCTATAATTTCTCTTAGTAGAGAAGAATTTCACTGAGTGAAATTTGGAAAGAGACTCTATTGGCATAGCTAAGCCTATAGCTAGTTAGTAGTAAACTGGTAGTCACCAATTTGTGACGAAAATTTTAAGAGAGTTAAATAGTTACTAGATATAGGGTCAAGCAGGTAAATTGCGGCACGCTAACTAACTGCGGCCTCTAACAAAAGAAACATCATGGTTTCAAAACACACGTTAAAAAATAATATTAATAAATTATATCATTCACCGCGCTTCTTTTGATATCAATGCAACATTTCAATGTAATTTGGGAGCCGCAATTTACCTATGTGACCCTATCATATTTTTGAGATATCCAGTTTAAGCACGGTCACGAATTTCCGGCTTTATCTATTCTAACTAGTAACTCTAGTCACGAATTCTTAGAGTTTTAGTCATCAATCCTAGCAGGGGGTTATCGAAATTCCCCTGTCTATAATTTTTCTCTTAGTAGAGAAGAATTTCACAATGTGAAATTTGGAAAGAGACTCTATAGGCATAGCTAAGCCTATAGCTAGTTAGTAGTTAACTGGTTAGTAGTCACCGTAAATTTGGGACGAAAATATTAAGTGAGTTAGTTATACACGATATAGCGTATATTTGCAGTGTAAGCACGGTCTCGAAATACCGGCTTCGAACTAACTAACTAGATTTACCCTAGTCACGAATTTCTAGGGTTTGTCTTCGGTCCAGCAGGGGGTTATCGAAATTCCCCTGTCTGTGAAATTATTGGAAAGAGACTATAGGCATACAACCTATAACTAGTTAGTAGTTAACTGGCTCACTTAAAAACTATCAGCAAGGCCTGTTTTCAAGTACCACGCAAGATAGGTAATTTTTTAAAAATCATAATAACGAGCAAAAGTGGCTAAAATTGTAT